>CM042415.1:29775278-30051962 GCA_023634145.1 Thymallus thymallus | reverse complement strand
TTAGAAAATGGAAGAAGTTCAAGATGACGGTCAATCTCCCCCGGTCTGGGGCACCATGCAAGATCTCACCTCGTTTTGCATCAATGATCATGAGGAAGGTGAGGGATCAACCCAGAACTACACGGTAGGACCTGGTCAATGACCTGAAGAGAGCTGAGACCACAGTCCTCAAAAAAACCATTAGTAACACACTACGCCGTCATGGATTAAAATCCTGCAGCGCACACAAGGCCCCCCCTGCTCAAGCCAGCGCATGTCCAGGCCCGTCTGAAGTTTGCCAATGACCATCTGGATGATCCAGAGGAGGAATGGGAGAAGGTCATGTGGTCAACAACCTCCTTCCCCTCAGTAAGAGCATTGAAGATGGGTCGTGGCCGGGTCTTCCAGCATGACAACGACCCGAAACACACAGCCAGGGCAACTAAGGAGTGGCTCCATAAGAAGCATCAGACCTGAACCCAATAGAAATCTTTGGAGGGAGCCGAAAGTCCGTATTGCCCAACGACAGCCCCGAAACCTGAAGGATCTGGATGGAGGAGTGGCCAAAATCCCTGCTGCAGTGTGTTGCAAACCTGGTCAAGAACTACAGGAAACGTATGATCTCTGTAATTGCAAAAAAAGGTTTCTGTACCAAATATTAAGTTCTGCTTTTCTGATGTATCAAATACTTATGTCATGCAATAAAATGCAAAATTAATTACTTAAAAATCATACAATGTGATTTTCTGGATTTTTGTTTTAGATTCCGTCACTCACAGTTGAAGAGTACCTATGATAAAAATTACAGACTTCTACGTGCTTTGTAAGTGGGAAAACCTGCAAAATCGGCACTGTATCAAATACTTGTTTCTCCCCACTGAATGTATGTAGAGTAGTATGCACAGTACGGCAAAAAATCTAAATCATTCAAACTATATCTAAAAGGGACTTTTTTTTTGTCACACATGCTAATCAAATATTTTCCATGGAGGTTGCAAGAGTTTCAACGAGAGGGGTGGTGGTTGGAGGGATTCCGGGGTCTTTCTAGTGGTTCTCTCTCTCTCTCTCTCTCTCTCTCTCTCTCTCCTCTCTCTCTCTCTCTCCTCTCTCTCTCTCTCTCTCTCTCTCTCTCTCTCTCTCTCTCTCTCTCTCTCTCTCTCCTCTCTCTCTCTCTCTCTCTCTCTCTCTCTCTCTCTCTCTCTCTCTCTCTCCTCTCTCTCTCTCTCTCTCTCTCTCTCTCTCTCTCTCTCTCCTCTCTCTCTCTCTCTCTCTCGTCTCTCCTCTCTCTCTCTCTCTCTCTCTCTCTCTCTCTCTCTCTCTCTCTCTCTCTCTCTCTCTCTCTCTCTCTCTCTCTCTCTCTCTCTCCCTCTCTCCTCCTCCCTCTCCTCCTCCTACTTCCTTCATGCCTGAGCAGCAGTCTATATGAAGTGGTCGTATCAGATGGAGAATGCAACATACTGATACACACTAAGTCACATGAGGGAATTATTGTCCTGGTAAGTTTCACCTTTTTTTTTTTTACAAACTTATGGATGCATGATCATGTTATTCAAATGTTTTAATTAATTAACAAACCATTGAAATACCATAGTCAAGCATCTATAGTTAAATAAAGTCATAGGAGTACTACATGTTCAAAACAATGAAATACAATATAGCTATAATCAGTTTATGTTCTTAAAAAACTGTAATCGTTTATGATCTTTGGAGCATGTGAGAAGAGAGGCCAGTGCTGAATGCTCAATGATCTACTTCATTCCAAGTTAATACTATTGATAATAGTCATAAATCGACTACTATTGTTACAGTTGTAATCTAATTTCAGAACTTAATTAAACATTGAATTAGCTGAGGTACAGTACAATGGAACATGAATGCATGATTAGTAACATCAGTAGTGAGAAGCATGGCTGTAGTCTGGGTGTTTTAGTCATGCTTTATCAATAGCCATAAAACTGTCAAAATAAAATAATACAAAATCTATAAATTATAATTAAATAATAAATAATTTAATTCATAGAGTAGTTGTGCACACCTTTCATAAATGTCATTATAATACAGACACTCTGTATTTTCCTAATGTACTAGCTACTGTATAGCTGTGTGTTTCCTCGTTCATTTAATTCCCCTGAGATTTAAAAAATAAATTTCATCGGGGCATATTTGTCCTGGTGATTTTCATAAGGCGCGGGTGCAGATGATGTAAGACATTCGTTAGTCAAAGACGTACAGTCTCAGTGAGCAGCATACAGTAAGGCCCTGTTAAAGACGTACAGTCTCAGTGAGCAGCATACAGTAAGGCTCTGTTAAAGACGTACAGTCTCAGTGAGCAGCATACAGTAAGGATCTGTTACACCTCTGCACAGCCTCACCAGTGACAGAGTAGCAGGACCCTCTAGGTCTCAGTTCCCAGTCCTGACACCTTTTTACTACTTTTTCCTACTCCGAAATGAAGTAACTTGCTAGCCTAGTGACCCGGCCATATCATTTAATCAGATATTCCCTATCTTGCCCTAGCTCTTTTACTGTACTGTACTGTACTGTACTAAGCATCAGTGGAGGCTGCTGAGAGGAGGACGGCTCATAATAATGTCTGGAACGGAGGGAATGGAATGGAATACAAATAAATGTCAACCATGTGTTTGATAACAATCCACTTATTCCACTCCAGCCATTACCACCAGCCCGTCCTCCCCAATTAAGGTGCCACCAACCTCCTGTGCTAAGCATAATGTTCTCATTGAAAGCATTTAGAATAATCTTTGTCAGTTTGGATGTGGGGGTTTGACCTCAAGGAGGACTTCTGGATAGAGCTACTACAGGTAGTTTGGTATAATACCCCCTTTCTTCACCTGGTGAGTGAGCAAAAAAAATAAACTGTTTGGGAGCAGAGTGAGGAAAGGGTTCAGTGTATGTGATTGTATGTTGGAGAAGGAGAGCGGAAATGTACAGCACCTCAGAATATACTACTAGTAGAGCTCTGTAAGAGTGAACACAGTGCTTATCTGTTGTGCTCTGAGCCTCTCTGGCTCGTAGTCACTGCATACCTCTACGGCCACAGCGCAAACCTAACTTTATGACTTGGTTCCAGAATGGCTTTGTATATGTTAATAAACTGTAATCTGAGTATACTCATCTTGGCTGACTTGTTTTTTCTTTTTCATTCTTAAGATAACCCTGGTGGACCATCTTGCCTCCTCTCCACTGAGACATTGGGAGAGGAGTTTATAGAACTGTTGGAATTCGGACCCTTCCAAATACTATTCTGTCTCAATATCAAGTTACTGCTCTTTAGTTAAAATGTTGTTTTCTCTAGCCCTCCTCCTCCTGCTAACCCCGTTCCCATCCCTTCAAACTCCAGTAACCAATGAGAAAAGAAACGCCACAGGAACAGGAAGTGAACCCAAACCCTACGTCCTTCTCACCCTCTCAAAACCAAAAAACGCAGCCACGTTCATTAAACTCACCAAAGAAACCCCTAAACCCACTCCGAAAGCCCTAAGCCCAACTGCAGCCAATCAGACACATCCAACCCCCTCGACCCCCCTCAAACCTCCAACAGCCACACTCGTCAAATTCACCAAAGAAACCCCTAAACCCACTCCGAAATCCCTAAGCCCAGCTGCAGCCAATCAGCCACATCCAACCCCCTCGACCCCCCTCAAGCCTCCAACAGCCACACTCGTCAAACTCACCAAAGAGACCCCTAAGCCCACTCCGAAAGCCCTAAGCCCAGCTGCAGCCAATCAGACACATCCAACCCCCTCGACCCCCCTCAAGCCTCCAACAGCCACACTCGTCAAATTCACCAAAGAAACCCCTAAGCCCACTCCGAAAGCCCTAAGCCCAACGGCAGCCAATCAGACACATCCAGCCCCCTCGACCCCCCTCAAGCCTTCAACAGTCACACTCGTCAAACTTGTCAAACTCACCAATGAGACCTCTAAGCCCACTTCGAAACCCCTAAGCCCAACTGCAGCCAATCAGTCACATCCAGCCCCTTCAACCCCCCTCAAGCCTCCAACAGTCACACTCGTCAAACTCACCAAAGAAACCCCTAAGCCCACTTCGAAAGCCCTAAGCCCAACTGCAGCCAATCAGACACATCCAGGCCCTTCGACCCCCCTCAAGCCTCCAACAGCCACACTCGTCAAACCTGTCAAACTCACCAATGAGACCCCTAAGCCCACTTCGAAAGCCCTAAGCCCAAATGCAGCCAATCAGACACATCCAGCCCCTTCGACCCCCCTCAAGCCTCCAACAGCCACGCTTTTCAAACTCACCAAAGAGACCCCTAAGCCCACTCCGAAAGCCCTAAGCCCAACCGAAGCCAATCAGATTTTCCCAGCCTCTTCGACCCCCCTCAAGCCTAACACAGCCAGCGGTCCAAAGACCACCACCAAAAACAAACCCTCCGCAACACCCCTACACCCCAACCCCATCAGGGTGCTCATCACTTCTAACTCTGGCTGCATCAGCAAGGACACCCAGAGTGACGCTAGCAACCGCACCAAGGAGCAGACCCAGGCCCAGACCCATGAGTTGAAGCTGAAGCCTGGATCTTCTCTAACCCTGACCCACCGCATCAGTCTGGTTCCTACCTCCTGCACCGGGGGATGTGTGACAGAGATGGCAGCACTGAAAGGACGCGTTGGCAGGCTGGAGAAAGAGATGTCCCTCATGAAGAGTAAATGTATGACTGGTTTTATTTAGTTACACATAACCGTAACCTCCTAGTTGCAAATCTGTTTCATATAATAACTTCATTTTGATATGGAGATTATCCATGAGGCTAGTTTGAATTAAATCCAGAGTCTTTATAGTAACCAACATTCACATTTTATCTTTCGATGTTTGCTCTGTCTGGTTTATTACTGTATAATCTCTTCCCCTTTCTACCAGGTGCTTCCTGCTCCAAAGGTCCCTGTCCCAATGACTGCAGTGTGAATGGGAAATGTGAGATGGGAAAGTGCGTCTGCCTCCCAGGGTTCCTTGGTCCAGACTGCAGTAAGTGCGCACCTGGAGCTGACTGCAGTAAAAGTGAGTTACTGTGCCTTCTTCATCTGATCTGACTTGTCTTCTTTGATCTGATTTTCTTTATTGCAATTCAGCTAGAGACATACTAGCACCTCATAATCTAAGGTTAACTTCCAGAAGCCACGCAAGCACACTACTGCCCAATATACATTCCTTCATTCTAAGTTGTATGCTAGTGTGGTTATTGGAACAAATCTTTTTTCTCTCATCTCCAGAAGGTACCAAAGACAAAATCCAGATAGCGGTGGAGACGGTGGCGTTGAAGGTTTCACCTGAGAGCAATGCTATCAAGGAGAGTCTGCAGGGGAAGAAGACCAAGGCAGACCAAACCCTCTTCCAGAAGAAAACGGAGCAAAATAAACCTACAGCCGCCAAAGAGGGTGGTGACATCAAAAGCAAAACGAGAGTGACCACAAGTGTAAAAGCAGGCCTCACCAAGGCACCAGCCAAACAGGGGGTTACTATCACTAAAACCAAAATTAAAGTCTCCACCCGCTCCAATGGTACCAAGGTTGTACTGGGCCGACCAACCATTGGACAGGTTCTGTTGAAACACCATGGACGAAGAAAGCAAGAGAGCAAAGGCAAAACAACAGTTCTAAAGAAGCAGTCCAAACCTGACCTGAAGTTGAAAGGAACAGTTAAGGAGGAATCTGCAGGTAAAGCCAATGCTAAAGCTGGCAACCTCCAAGACCAACCTCAAGCCAATGTCACCCAAAGCACTGTGAAGACGTCTGCGAACAAAACCCGGTCAGGAAAAGAGACTCTGGAGCAGTCGACGTTAGCTGAGAAGAATGTGACTCTAACATCTGGAAAGAAAACAGTCAAAAAGGTCCAATTAGTTCAGGGGACTATGAACGTTACAAAGGTGTCATTGTCTATTGATAGCACTAAGGTCGGGACCGGCAAGATCACCCTTACAAAGGACATTAAGACAGAGGCTGACATCTCCTCAGGCACAACTAAAACTACTGTGAAGACAGGCTCAGGCAAAGGGAAGTCAGTCCCACAGAAGAGCCAGTATTTTGTGAACGTGACCACTGTGGAGACCACCTCTGAAATCCTCAGCAATAAGACAACAACTATCCAGTCTTCTAAAAACAACACCAAGAAAGCAGGAACAGGAGTCGGCAGCGGACTTGGCTCTGTAAAGGTTCAGAACATCACCACGTACGGCTTCACCCTTACATGGTCGGCCCCGACAACCATGTTCAAGAACTTCACTGTGTCCAGAAGAGAGCACAGGGCCGAGGGCGAGGAAGAGGAGGAGGAAGAGGCAGAGGAGGGAGCTGCTCTCTGGGGAAAGGACAGAGTAGCCGCAGTCGTCAACACCACCATTGAGATCCAAAAACAGAGCGAGAGCACTTACGGAACCGTTGCCTTCCCCACTAATGCTCCCAGTACCTCCAGAGGTAAAGCTCACACAAAGAGGGTGTCCATTGTTCTCCCTGGCAGCATTCGATCTGTGGAGTTCAGTAACCTGCGACCTCAGACCCGCTACTCCCTGCACATATTCGGCACCACTCCCAGATCCCGCTCCAAGATTCACAGAGTAACCGCCACGACAGGTAATTAGGAGAACCAAACCCACAGAGACTTATTCATAAAATCTGACCATACATTTTTATGAATGTGTTTGTTCATGTTTTGGATAGTCTGCATGTCTCTCTTTCATTTAAACTGTGGCTGCACTAAATCATCACTTGTCTCTAGACAGAATATCCCATTGTATCTATATTTTCTATACTTCACTGTGACTTTAGTGACTTTTTAACATTTTCTTTCACACTTAAAGGGCAATTCCACCACTTTTGAAACCTAATTTTCCTTATCTCCAGCACAATACTAGTGTCAACATATGTGAAAACAGCGCATTTCCACATTTTGTAGAAAAAAATATATAACGTTAAAAAGTTCTACCCGATGTCATCATCAAAAGTAAAAACATTTAAAAAACACTATGACATTTGCGGTGACGTAGGGAGCAATAAAATACCCTGTAATCTTACCCTGTGATGTCACAGAGAAGCAGTTTTTAGGTCCTTTCTTCTTCTCTGTTTAACCACAGATCATAGAACCACACCATATGTAGACACTGGTGTGGTGCTGGAGATAATGAATATGAGGTTCCTTTAAAGACCCTCTTCTGACCTCTCCTCTTCCTTAATCCTTTCTGTCCCCATGCAGGGCCAGAGCCGCCTACCGAGCTGGTGTTTAGTAACGTAACAGAGGCCTCTCTTTCAGTGTCCTGGTCCAAACCAAAGAGCACAGTCTCCGGCTTCAAAATAACATACACTCACTCGTTCACTGGTAAGTTACTGTCGTAATGTTGCTATGATTCATGTTTTGACATGTTATTTTATTAAATTGATTACCTAACGTTTAATTGATTACGTGACTGAATTAAATCGTGCAACAATTATCCATTAATAACCTGGGGCACCACGGAAGCATTGGTTTATATAGAGCGGCTATCTCCCGAATCCAGTCTTAAAGATCTGATGATCTTTTACATCAATAGCAGTCAATTATTAATCATTACCTTTATCAGTCTCATTCTGATGGTCATAAGATCTAATCTGCATGAACCCTAGTCCGCATTAAGAATCAGCAATAAACAAATTGGCGTAATCATTTATTTACTAACTAACTAAATAATCACACAGAATTAGATATATACAACAATAGATTATACATTGATTACTTGATCATGTCATGAAGAGTCCCTAGTGGACTAACCCGATATGACGGCTGGTTAAACAAAGGAAAGTGGGTGGGGGAAGGAAAGAGCGGGAAGAGTGAAAGACAAAGGGATGAGTCTCTATCCAACCTGGATGAAGCTATGTTCAAAGTAAATACAAGATCTGGTGCATTCTAATAACCGCCCATTCGGAAAACATATATTTACTCTTGAGCTGCGCTTCGATGAATGGGTCGAAGATGTAAGACTCTGATCGCCATTGTCCTTTGATTAGTATTTCTATTTCTCACTTTTTCTTTAGTGATCAAATAGTTCAGAGTTCATACCATTTTGCCATAATCAGCTCACGCAATATTCTGACTGGTCTAGTCGAAATTCACCATTTCAACGTGGTGATCAACATTCACATTTGCAGCCTCCACGTTATCTGATCTCATGTAAATTTCGTTAGGTTGTAGTTGAAATTAGCCCTTTTTAAACAAGGGGAGAAGTTCTCCCGTTATTTATAACACAAGGTTAACTTCTGTCAACGGGGCTTTATACTGGGATTACAGAACTGGTTGGATTACAGAAATATTGTTCATTGTCCAACCTTCTGATATTACTGTATTTCAAGGTCTTTCTCTGTGGTAACATTTTGGTAGAATGGTGAGAGAGCTTTATGAGGTCTTAAACCGGTGGGGGGTAAGGAAGAGAAAAGGGGGGGGGGGGGTGTTATGACATTACTGTTACTTTAACTTTCATCATGTTATCTACCTCTAAGTCAGGGTTTCCCAAACTCGGTCCCGGGGCCCCTCCTGGGGGCACATTTAGTTTTTCGTTCTAGCACAACACAGCTGATTCAAATAATCAAAATATTATTTGATATATAGTCTCTCTCATCATGACAGGAGAGACTGCTTCTGTGTCTGTCTCTCATCATGACAGGAGAGACTGCTTCTGTGTCTGTCTCTCATCATGACAGGAGAGACTGCTTCTGTGTCTGTCTCTCATCATGACAGGAGAGACTGCTTCTGTGTCTGTCTCTCATCATGACAGGAGAGACTGCTTCTGTGTCTGTCTCTCATCATGACAGGAGAGACTGCTTCTGTGTCTGTCTCTCATCATGACAGGAGAGACTGCTTCTGTGTCTGTCTCTCATCATGACAGGAGAGACTGGTTCTATGTCTGTGGATTCCCTGCAGTCCCAGGTGTCTCTGTCCGAGCTGTCCTCAGGGGCCACTTACGAGGTCAGTGTGATGTCCACCATGGGGAAGAGAGAGAGTGATCCCCTCGCTGCCATCATCACCACAGGTACTGCACACTTACCTAGATTTAATGTACTGTATCAATTCACCATTACAGTATATCATCATGCATTCTGCTTTGGACGTGGAGTGCAAAACGATCCAGAGTGCATTTGCCTTTTTTTCCTCCACAGTTTCAGTTGTCTTGCTCTGCAATATGACAACAATTTATTATTTTAAAACATGACATAAAGGCATACAAATTATTATAAAAAAATTGTCTTTGGACTGCAGTGCCTGCCCCTCCAACTGTTCTCCAAGCAGTTAACATAACAGACACAAAGGCAGTGCTGCAATGGACCCCGGCCCTGGGCAAAGTAGACCGCTTCATCATCAGTTATGAGTCTGCAAAAAGTGAGTGTGGTATAATTTCCTGATGTAGTTATGCTACTGTAAACATATATACAGTAGCATAACTATAGTTGTACATATCAGTGGAGGCTGCTAAGGGGAGGACGGCTCATAATAATGGCTGGAACGGAGCAAATGGAATGGCATCAAACATATTCAAACCATTCCACAAATTCAGCTCCAGCCATTACCACGAGCCTGTCCTCCCCAATTAAGGTGCCACCAACCTCCTGTTGTATATACAGTTGATGTTGGAAGTTTACATACACCTTAGCCAAATTCATTTAAACTCAGTTTTTCACAATTCCTGACATTTCATCCTAGTAAAAATTGAAAATTGAGTTAGGCTCAACACTTTATTTTAAGAATGTGAATTGTCAGAATAATAGTAGAGAGAATGATTTATTTCAGCTTTCATTTCTTTCATCACATTCCCAGTGGGTCAGAGGTTTACATACACTCAATTAGTATTTGGTAGCATTGCCTTTAAATTGTTTAACTTGGGTCAAATGTTTTGGGTAGCCTTCCACAAGCTTCCCACAATAAGTTGGGTGAATTTTGGCCCATTCCTCCTGACAGAACTGGTGTAACTGAGTCAGGTTTGTAGGCCTCCTTGCTCGCACACGCTTTTTCAGTACTGCCCACAAATTTTCTATAGGATTGAGGTCAGGGCTTAGTGATGGCCACTCCAATACCTTGACTTTGTGGTCCTTAAGCCATTTTGCCACAACTTTGGAAGTATGCTTGGGGTCATTGTCCATTTGGAAGACCCATTTGCAACCAAGCTTTAACTTCCTGACTGATGTTGCTTCAGTATATCCACATAATTGTCCTTCCTGATGATGCCATCTATTTTGTGAAGTGCACCAGTCCCTCCTGCAGCAAAGCACCCCCACAACATGATGCTGCCACCCCCGTGCTTCATGGTTGGGATGGTGTTCTTCGGATTGTAAGCCTCCCCCTTTTTCCTCCAAACATAACAATGGTCATTATGGCCAAACAGTTATATTTCTGTTTCATCAGACCAGAGGACATTTCTCCAAAAAGTACGATCTTTGTCCCCATGTCACTTGCAAACTGTAGTCTGGCTTTTTTATGGCGGTTTTGGAGCAGTGGCTTCTTCCTTTGCTGAGCGGCCTTTCAGGTTATGTCGATATAGGACTCGTTTTACTGTGGATATAGATACTTTTGTACCTGTTTCCTCCAGCATCTTCACAAGGTCCTTTGCTGTTGTTCTGGGATTGCTTTGCGCTTTTTGCACCAAAGTACGTTCATCTCTAGGAGACAGAACGCGTCTCCTTCCTGAGCGGTGTGACGGCTGCGTGGTCCCATGGTGTTTATACTTGCGTACTATTGTTTGTACAAATGAACATGGTACCTTCAGGCATTTTGAAATTGCTTCCAAGGATGAACAAGACTTGTGGAGGTCTACAATTTTCTTAGCTGATTTCTTTTGATTTTCCTATGATGACAAGCAAAGAGGCACTGAGTTTGAAGGTAGGGCTTGAAATACATCCACAGGTACACCTCCAATTGACTCAAATGATGTCAATTAACCTTTCAGAAGCTTCTAAAGCCATGACATAATTTTCTGGAATTTTCCAAGCTGTTTAAAGGCACAGTCAACTTAGTGTATGTAAACTTCTGACCCACTGGAATTGTGATATAGTGAATTATAAGTGAAATAATCTGTCTGTAAACAATTGTTGGAAGAATTACTTGTGTCATGCACAAAGTAGATGTCCTAACCAACTTGACAAAACTATAGTTTGTTAACATGAAATCTGTGGAGTGGTTGAAAAATTTGTTTTAATGACTTCAACCTAAGTGTATGTAAACGTCCGACTTCAACTGTACATACTATGTACTATAACTACACCTGCACAATGTACTGTATACTGCTCTATTCACATTCCAAGCTGTGATTTAGCCTAAGATGCATTCCCTGTCCCTCCTCCCTTGTTTCTCCCACAGCTCCTAATGTAACAGTGACAGTGATGATGTCCGGTAACTCTGTAGCGTACCAGCTGAGGGGGCTGCAAAGAGCCACCCTGTACACAGTCAAAGCCCTGAGCCAGAAAGACAGCCTGCAGAGCACAGCCATCACTACCACCTTCACAACTGCCAGTGGTGAGTACATAGGGGGAAAACACACTGACATGCACAAAATCACATGTAACTACAGCGTAGAACCTCAAAGATTTTAAGTTCAGAGATATGGACAGACCGGTCAAAGTTACAAACATTTCAGTGCTCCAAACGACTTCTATTCCCAACAAGTTCGTATTTCTGAGGTCCTACTGTATATGGAAAAGAACCAGGACAGAAAGTACCTGTATGTGTGATGGTTTGTCCTTCAGCTGTAAAGGCCAGTGAGGTGGGCGCTCGTTCTGCTGTTGTATCATGGAAAGCCCCCAGTGTTGCATTCAGCAGATACAGAGTGACCTATCAGACGGCAG
This sequence comes from Thymallus thymallus, assembly GCA_023634145.1. Lineage (NCBI taxonomy): Eukaryota > Metazoa > Chordata > Actinopteri > Salmoniformes > Salmonidae > Thymallus > Thymallus thymallus. The sequence continues at coordinate 30,040,149 of CM042415.1, read as the reverse complement.
GAGAGGAGGCCAAGGTGAGCTTAATTCCTCGCATGATACTTGCTTGTGCATTCATATGTACTTAATACTACAACACATTTTTTATAGGGGTTGATACATTTTTGGTAAGGGAAAATCAAGTCTGAAATGTCAAAGTGGAAATTACAAACTTCAGAAGCCTTTTTGTATCTCAAATACACTACGATTTTTTATACTATGACTACGTCCCAAATGACCATATTCCTATAGTGCACTACTTTTGACCAGGGCCCATTGTAGTGCACTATATAGGAAATAGGGTGCCATTCAGGACAGATCCTATATTAGGTGAAACAACAGTACATGAGGTAAAACAGTAAAAAAAAAAAAGTGACTGTTTCTCTGATCCTCTATCTCCCCAGGAGGTGATTCTGGACTCCACGGTGACGGAGTACAAGCTGACTGGACTGTTCTCTATGTCTAAGTACACGGTGCTGGTACAGGGAGAGAGAGAGGGACAGTACACATCTATTGTCACCACTGAGTTTATCACAGGTAGGTGTTACAGACCAGCAGTTCATTTTGAAAAGTAACTTTCCACATGAATCTCTCCATGAATCCATGAATCTCTCCATTTCATCAACTCAACTTGACGTACTGAGTTGACATAACTTAACATTTTAAGGCATTTGGGTTACTTATCTTTTACAGAAAATGTAGTAATTGCATAGTAATCATATAATAATTGTATAGTAATGTTATAGTAATCATATAGTAATTGTATAGTAATGTTATAGTAATTGTACAGTAATCTTATAGTAATCTTATAGTAATTGTATAGTAATGTTATACTAATTGTGTCCCCTCGTCTCAGGAAAACTGCGCTTCCCGTTCCCCACGGAGTGTTCCCAGGAGCTGCTGAACGGCGCGCTCCAGTCAGGAGAGGTGGATGTATACCCAGAGGGCAAAGAAGGGCAGGCAGTCAGAGTCTACTGTGACATGGAGACTGAGGGAGGCGGCTGGACGGTAAGATACATGGCCTCTCTCTCTCTTTTTTTTTTATGGGATTGAATCATCAGCCTTCTGATTCCAAAGGTTGACGATCACATTTCCTTTTGAATAGCTGAATTTTATTGAACATAGTACATGGGGGAATGGTAGAATGGCTATAAATGTGAGACATCATGTCTTTTCTATGGTGAATCTGTCTGTTTTCCAATAAGAGCTTTGTGAATGTGTTGCTTACTGTAGGTATTCCAGAGGAGAATGAACGGGAAGGCAGATTTCTACAGAACCTGGAGTGACTACACCGACGGCTTTGGAAACCTCAGCGAGGAGTTCTGGCTCGGTAAGGTTTGGCACAATGCTGCTGATCCGATCAAAGTCCTCAGAAGAGGACAAACAGGAAAGCACTGAACTATAGTTCAGGGTTGGGGTCATTTATATTTATAATTTCAGTCAATTCAGGAAGTAAACTATTTTCTTTAATCCTTCTCTATGAGATAAATGTCAGTCTACTTCTTGAATTGACTGAATAGAGGACATGCATAAAGATGGCGGCCCCCATGTACTTACCACAAATGCCTAATTTGTTAATTTCGCCATATTATACAGTGGTTTCCATTATTCTTGTTTGGTATCTGCATTAGCTTCAGTAACTTGATCCCAATTCTAGCTCCAAGACGGCGGCAAAAAAAAAAAGCTAGATTGTGCTGAATTGCTCCTTCTTTATGCACCCTCACCATTGAAATGGAATTGACCCCAACCCTGTTAAGTGCATCAAAAGGGAGGCTACTACCAAAGCTTACAGTATGTACTCTACAGCTCACAGCTTGAACATCTTCTCTCACTGTTACTCATCCATCCAGGTAATGAGCTGCTTCACAACCTGACCAGCATGGGCCCAGTGACCCTGAGAGTGGACTTGCGTTCAGGCAACGATACGGCCTACGCCCACTACTCCAGCTTCACCATCGACTCAGAAGCCAAACACTACGCCATCGAGGTGTCTGGCTACACCGGCACTGCAGGTAAGAGGGGAGGGATGGAGGGGAAACGGAAGATTGGTGAGAAAAGAAAGCAGAATTTACATGTACACTAGCCAAAATAGAATGTGAGGACAGAGCCTAGCAAAGCAGGTGCTTAAGATCGAGGAACCAAAACTGAAATAGGCTCACGAACAAATATTCTATATGAGGTAAATCACTTCCACATGAGTCAAATGTTAAGTAGGATTCGGATCTCACTCTACAAATCTGTTCTTCTTTCCTTCGTCCGCATCATGTCTATAAGGTGACTCCATGATGTACCACAATGGGCGCCCATTCTCCACCAGAGACAAGGAACCCCACCCACTGGGCATCCACTGTGCCAGGGCCTACATGGGCGGCTGGTGGTACAAAAACTGCTACAAGACTAACCTCAACGGCCTCTATGGCACCAACAGCAACAACCAGGTACGACTAGTATACGTATCATCCAACTAAGGGCTTTTCTAGTCAGTTCTCATTGCTTTGACATTTCGATTACAGTACCTTTCCTGGTCTGTGCTATTGGAAGGCAGCACCCCAATGTTGATATGCTATAAACACTGCACCACATTTCGAGTGTTTCAATTTGAACCACAGAGAATGATAGCAGAATCTTTTTTGTATCTGTCCATTTATGGGGTCTGTGAGCGCACGGGCAGCATTCATTGGCTGATCTCTCCTGATGACCCGGATGGAATTATGTGATCCTTCATTAAACCATAGGAAGTCCGACCCAGTTGACTACTTCAAAATGGTGAAATTACTCAATGACACTGCCCGTGCTAAAACAGGCTTTAGGGCACTAGAGTCCTCTATCTATCTCTATGATTTGAACAGACTTCTTACTTGAAACTGAATATAAGTTTTGTCAACTCAACTGAATCTACTAAATTAACGTAACTTAACATTTTAAGGCAGCAGGGTGTTTTATCTTTTTAAGTTAAATAAACAACAAAAATATGTTTTTTTTCAGTCAACTGTGATTCTACTGCTTGTGCTGTGTTACAGGGTGTGGTGTGGATAGACTGGAAGGGCAAAGACTTGTCCATTCCCTTTACTGAGATGAAGTTCAGACCGGCCGGGTTCTCCGTCACAACCCACGGCTAAGACTGTCCTCTGACTCGTCCACCCCTAAAACCCTTCCTTTGAGAAACAGAAAAGTGGATCGCCAAGAGACCATAAACGTGTGGATGGCGCACTTCCTGAATCTCAAATTCTGCCTCAATTTGCATGTCCAGTTGTCCTAAGAGCCGTCATGACATACAGCGTATCAGTCCGTACTTGTACTGTGCAGTGTACCAGGCTCCTGTTCTGTACCTCTATCATGCTGTGTCTCTGTCAGTCCGTATTTGTAGACAGGAAACATTTGTGATTGCAGAATTTTGTATTGTATTGTTTTGATTTGTGACCCATCTCCAACTCAATGGCTGTTCTACTGTTATGACCCCAAAGCACCTCTACCTGATGCACATCACAAAGGTACTCTTCTGACCCCAAAGCATCTCTACCTGATGCACATCACAAAGGTACTGTTCTGACCCCAAAGCATCTCTACCTGATGCACATCACAAAGGTACTGTTCTGACCCCAAAGCATCTCTACCTGATGCACATCACAAAGGTACTGTTCTGACCCCAAAGCACCTCTACCTGATGCACATCACAAAGGTACTGTTCTGACCCCAAAGCACCTCTACCTGATGCACATCACAAAGGTTTCCCACCTCACTACTACTGTAATAAAATATGCACTGTCTCACTCTATTGGAATAAATGAGGCAAATGAATGCCTGGATGAAGATGATTTTTCTTACTGAACTATGTGAGTGGTGTTGGTGTGTGTGACTGGCATAATAGGAATTATCTCAATCTGCTAACACAATTCTTCAGCTCTCAGGCAAGGTTACTCATCACGCATGTGTAGTTCACCGGACCACCTGTGCTAGACGTGCTTATTTCACATATTTCAGTTTTGTGCACAGATACAGTATTTTGTGAATTGATTTTAATATTTAGACAAGATGAGAGAGAATGCAGGAGATGGCCTCGGACAGGTTAGTAACCAATAATAAGATGGTGAAATCATCATTACTAAACACATTTCCAGTTATGCAAGATGACTAATGGCACCCTATTCCCTATATAGTGCACTACTTTTGACCAGGGCCCGTAGGGAATAGGGTCTATATGGCCTATAGAAAATAGGGTGCCATTTGGGACGCAGACCACTTACGCAAACCACTTACGCAAACCGAGGCTACACATCCCTGCTGCGTTTCTGTTACTATCTGCATTTTCAATCGGTGACAATCTAACCCAATCAAATTAACTTCTCTCTCCTCCAATAGGCTTTTAGTTACTGATCTAACAACTCAGAACACTCCGCTCTGAAATGTCCATCTATCAACATTCACAGGAAAGAAAATGAGTCGATATGGAGCTCAACGCTGTGAGGTCTCTAGCACTGCAGCATCCAGGGAAAGATAAGAGAGGTCTCTAGCACTGCAGCATCCAGGGAAAGATAAGAGAGGTCTCTAGCACTGCAGCATCCAGGGAAAGATAAGTGAGGTCTCTAGCACTGCAGCATCCAGGGAAAGATAAGTGAGGTCTCTAGCACTGCAGCATCCAGGGTAAAGATAAGTGAGGTCTCTAGCACTGCAGCATCCAGGGGAAAGATAAGTGAGGTCTCTAGCACTGCAGCATCCAGGGTAAAGATAAGTGAGGTCTCTAGCACTGCAGCATCCAGGGAAAAATAAGTGAGGTCTCTAGCACTGCAGCATCCAGGGTAAAGATAAGTGATGTCTCTAGCACTGCAGCATCCAGGGGAAAGATAAGTGAGGTCTCTAGCACTGCAGCATCCAGGGTAAAGATAAGTGATGTCTCTAGCACTGCAGCATCCAGGGGAAAGATAAGTGAGGTCTCTAGCACTGCAGCATCCAGGGAAAGATAAGTGAGGTCTCTAGCACTGCAGCATCCAGGGAAAGATAAGTGAGGTCTCTAGCACTGCAGCATCCAGGGGAAAGATAAGTGAGGTCTCTAGCACTGCAGCATCCAGGGAAAGATAAGAGAGGTCTCTAGCACTGCAGCATCCAGGGGAAAGATAAGTGAGGTCTCTAGCACTGCAGCATCCAGGGTAAAGATAAGTGATGTCTCTAGCACTGCAGCATCCAGGGAAAGATAAGTGAGGTCTCTAACACTGCAGCATCCAGGGGAAATATAAGTGAGATCTCTAGCACTGCAGCATCCAGGGAAAGATAAGTGAGGTCTCTAGCACTGCAGCATCCAGGGAAAAATAAGTGAGGAAGAGCAAATGAAGCTATTGGCTTGTTACGTCTTACCACAGAGGCACAGACTCAGTGTGTTCCAACTAGTGAACAATTTCGCAGCAGAATGACTTCAGTTACAAAGCTCAGCATTCTCAGCATGGCCGTTCTAATCAGAATCAACCTTGCGGACCAAGAAACCTATGACGCCTATGAAATTAGAGGACAAGGTGAAGAATACTCCTTTTCCACGACTCCTGTGGGTGAAGACTACTGTTTGATCACCAGATCCTCAGCTGAAGAGAGTCTGCTGCTGTGGAACACTTCTAACCCTTCACCTGAGAATACCACCCTGGATGCAGACTTACCGGATCGTCTGTGAAACTGAGGAACATTTCTTATCTCCAGATCCACAACCTCACTCAGTCAGACTCTGGGCATTACAAGGTGGAGTGCTGGACAAAAGGCACCAGGGTCCAACCAGAAGAGCATAGACCTCAAGAAGCCAGTTGTGCGATTCATCCGGTTAGGAGACACAGTAGACCTGTTGTGTGGCACGGTAAGGGTGACAATGTGACCGTCCAGTGTTTTTGTTTGAACATTTGGGACAACATTAGCTCCCTAGCACCTTTCTTGTAGGATGAAATGGGAAAGCAAATGGTTGACATCAGCTCCTCTCTACGTATCACCAACTTCACCATTGTGGGCAAGATATCTTTAGTTTGCCTGGTATTGGAGCCCCAGCAATGTGTTTACAGGGAGTTGATGGAGGTGAGGCCTGAGGCAATGTATCTCCATCGCTCACTGAGAGAAAAGTCTGCACTGCCTTGCTTTAACAGTGGTCCCATCACTGCTTTAACAGTCATCCCATCACTGCTTTAACAGTCATCCCATCACTGCTGCTGAACCACATACACCCTGGTCATCCCATCACTGATGCTGAACCACACAGGCTTCTATATATGTTTTAGGGGTTCCAGGATTCTTCAATACTATGACTTGCTAGTGTGCTACAAGTCTGAGTCCCACATAGAGTTCTTCTCAGAGGGAAGGGAAGCTAAGAATTCCAAGAGTGTGCAAAGCTGTCATCAAGGCAAAGGGTGGCTACTTTGAAGAATCTCAAATGTTGTTTAACACTTTTTTGGTTACTACATGATTCCATGTGTGTTATTTCATAGTTTTGATGTCTTCACTATTATTCTACAATGTAGAAAATAGTAAAAATAAAGAAAAATGTGTAGGTGTGTCCAAACCTTTGACTGGTACTGTATGTTCCAACTCTGTTCCTATCTGTCTCTCCAGCAAAGTAAACATCATCCTCTTTAGAATCACGTCCTTCAGAAAGACCCTGCCTTGGTGCAACCTAACCTCTGTTGACCAAAGGGCTTCAATCACCCTCCAACTTGGAGTGATATTTCCACCCAGTTGCACCATGAGAAGAAGCCAAAGACCTTCAGTGCTTTGGTGTGTCAGGTCAACATATTACCGAGTTATCCAAGGATTTCGTCCATGGTACAATTTCTCAGCTGTTGTTTTTTCCCCACCTAATAAATACATTGAAATAATAGCTGGTTCTCCAGAGGGTCAAGACAAGACAATATTTACCCATCCTTGAGAAGGGGTAAGCCAACACTGAAGAGGAGTGGCACATATATGGGGTGTGAAGAGTCCTGTATAAAAGGGAAGACCAGAGTGATAGGTGATTTCTTTGGGAACAGGGAGAGTGAGCCTGCATAATGACAGTGTCTGTGTCAGTACTGAGTGTGGGTGCTGTTGTCATGCTTACATTGTTATGGATACTGCTGATCTACCTTCCTGGAAAAAGAGCCAAAGTTACACAGGGAGTTCCCAATGGATGTCAATCAACAGGTAATCAAATCCAATGTTCTTTCTTCCTTCATGTACTGAACAGTCTATGTCCTACAGTTTAAGGGCCAATTAGCTGTTGAAGCAATATCAAAGCATACTCCCCGCCACTGTTTTAGTAAAAAGCTGAAAGATGTGACTGGAGAAATGTAATCGCTCTCAAATTCATAGACAGAGCTATGGATGCAAGGACTGACCGTCCATGATATCAAAATGATAGTTTGAACCATGCTTTGAAGCTATACAATGTTTCTTTACATTTACTTTGGTTACAAACATCAGAGTAAAACAATGTTATATTTTGGGTTCTGATGGGGTACGACAGTTGAACTAAGCTCATTAAGGAGTGTATAAGTTCTATTCTTTAAGAATAAATGAACACACATCATTAATATTATTCACATCATGGATGTAGCAACTGCTGATTGCCCCTTTAAGGGTGTAGGACAATCTATGACAGTCTGTTCAACAATCTATTTCAAAAGATGCTTTACCTGAAACTGTGCTTATCATTAGATTATAGGCTATGAATAGCCCTTATGTAAATCTCAATGTAAATGGTCAAAGGACAAGTGATTTTCCATATGGGAATGTGGCTTCGCTTGATTAGCAATGGTCAACAGTAACATTATGAAGAGAATGACAACCAACTTTCCCTTTGTTTACCCATCTTCTCCACCCCAAGCTGTTGGGTCTAGACTTCTGCAGACTTTCCATCAGTTCTTTCCTCGTTCTCTCTCTCCCTCTCTCCCTGGCCCTCCCTCTCTCCCTCTGCTGGGCAACATGCTGGAGCTGACACACGACCACCTGCCCAGTCACCTGACCTCCCTGGCACGTCGCTATGGCAACATCTACCGCCTGAAGTGTGGCAACACCAGTAATGAAGGCACTTCATTATCTACATTGAATTCACCTTTTTTTTTGCGTCATCGATAACTTCCAACCAAGTGACTCAAGTTACTCTGTTTCAAAACAGTTAGAATAGTTGTTGATACAGTACGTTTCTCTTGACTCTGTATATTGTGTTTGCTACAGCCATGGTGGTATTAAACAGTGGTGACATCATCAGAGAAGCCTTGGTGAAGAAATGGTCTGACTTTGCAGGGAGACCACATTCTTACACCGGTAAAGAACACATTATTAGAACCACCCGACTATTCCCAGCAACCATCACTCCCTTCTGTTACTCTGAGCCAACAGCGCTTTTGATTAAAATGATTTACCCTTCACCTCACTCCCTTTCTCTGCCCTCCATTTCGCCCCACCCTCCCTCCCTCCCTCTACCCCTCCCCCTCCCTACCGGTCTCTCAGGAGACGTGGTGTCAGGGGGAGGCCGCTCCATCTCTCTGGGGGACTACAGTGAGGAGTGGAGGGCCCATCGACGTCTGGCCCACAATGCACTGCAACGCTGCTCCCAGCAGTCGCTCCACGAAGTCATCCAGAAACAGGCACTCCACCTGAGACAAGTAGAGAGGAAACCCATGACAGTTCTAAATGTAGTGTGCACACATCCAACAATTACCTAGACGCAGAGTACACCAATAGGAAAGGACTAGAAATACCCTCACTGATGGATGCACTAAGAGCCCAAAACTGGTTGGCATGCTAGATAGCTAATAAACATACCTTGCAGATATATCTACAAATTCATTGTTTTACACAATATTTTACCAAATTTGATCAGTTTCTCAAAGGAAAGCTTCCCTGACCAAGATGGATGATTTTTTGTCATTTTGCTAGGATCATAATCTTGGTTAACACAAGATTGATTAGGTTCTGGGAGTAAGCGTGTTAGAAATAGAGATCTGGTTTGCGAAGTATCCACCCTCGCAAAAGGAATCTCTCAGCTACAGAAATCTAGAGTTCTATATGTAATTATATGGTTGTATGCTCCTGTATAGTTTATTGCAATGTTTACTCAACAAAGACTTTTGACCTTTCTGGGGGTCAAAACGTTGTAATAAACTATACTGGAGCCTATACCAGTGAGCAGGTAGCACGGAACACAGAACACTTTCTGTACCAAGGGAGGGAACAGCAGAATGGAACACACTGTGTTCTGAGAAGGAATGTACCAGAACACTGACTGACTGAACTGGAGATTGCACAATGCCACCTCAGCAACATGCCAAACACAACATAATGATGTATCACTTGTTGTTTTTCTTCTTTGTTGCCCAATCTAGTGGTTTCAAATTGAAAAAGTCAAACAAGTTCAAACAACAAAAAGTCGAAGTTACAAGTCAGCCTGGGGAACTCATCTTCTTAAGTTGAAGTAATTGATATATAATTTACAGTGAGGGAGTTCATAAATGAATATGTAACATTTGATCCATCAGGCACTGCTGGACTACAACTGTAGAGCTGCAGACCTCTCTGAGGATTTCACTGTAGCAGCCAGTAACGTCATCACCACTCTGGCCTTTGGGAAAGAGGTGAGGATCAATCCTGGCTGCTCCAGGCAGGTTCAATCAAACACTCCAAGTATTTGGAAGAAAACCTACTATTTTAAGACAGGCATCTGTCAGTGCTCTGAGTCGGTACAGTATACACTAGCAGTGGCATCCTATTCCTGGGCTTTAGAGAAAAAGTTGTGCACTATATAGGGAATAGGGTGTTATTTGGGACATACCCCAGATTTAGAATGAAGAGAGACACCAGGTTTGGCCAAGGGATAACCAAGACGGAAATATATGGTAAATGGTGGGAAATATAATTAAAACTAGACGTTGAACTGACGTCTGTGCCCAGTGAATTACAGTATGTAATAGTACTGTACATCGTTTCAGTGTTGAAGTAATATCTCATAACCAGTCATAAATAGAGATTATCTAATGTGGTCCTACTTTAATCTAACAACAACCTTAAAGGATTTATCAAGCGTTTATAAAAAAAAACGTATAAATGCTTTATGAATAATGTATAATCATGTTATAGAAGGTGGAAAAGGGTTATGCCCCAAAAGGCAAAGAATCTACCGTACTACTGTATTTACTGTAAATAATAATTATAATAATAACAATAATAATAATAACAATAATAACGTTAATAATAATAACAATAATAATAATGATAATAATGATAATAATAACGATGATAATAATAATAACGATAATAATAATAATAATAATAATAACGATTATAATAATAATGACAATAATTATAATTATAATAATGACAATAATAATAACGTTAATAATAATAACAATAATAATAATAACGATAATAATAATAATAACGATAATAATAAAAATAATTATTATAATAATGACAATAATACATTTATTTAGAACTTTTCAAGAAGCCAAAGACGCTTTAAAGAGTATCAAATGGTAAATGGTGGGACTTCCTGTATAATGTATTGATTTATTTGCCTGTGTTTGTAATCTATTTGTCTTTGTCTTTCAGTATGAAAAGAGTTCTGCAGAGCTGCAGCGGCTGCATGGCTGTCTTAATGAGATCGTGTCTCTATGGGGATCTCCCTGGATCTCTGCTCTGGACTCCTTCCCACTGCTCAGGGTTGGTCAAGCTTATACTCTGATACTACTCTAACTGACAGGGAAACTGCATGCACAGACAGCAACTCTGAAACACGAAAACATCGGAAGTATTGTTTAAAACTGTCTGAAATGGTGCAAACAAAAGTGTGGAAAATGGGATTCTTCTATGTAATTATATTGATCTGTTCCCATTTGTCCAAGAAATTGCCCAATCCTCCGTTCTCCCGTCTCCTGAAAGAAGTGGCCAGGAGAGATGAAATCATCAGAACACATCTGGATGAGTACAGGGTTGGTGGGATGAAATAGCTTCGGTTACAAACGTCTGTTTGTAGTAGCCACAAAGAAAATCATCTAAAAGTTTAAAAAAGCACCTAGAATCTAATATGGGCACATTGGTAACATATGGAATATATGAACTGTATTACTGCCACAGATGCAGGCATTGAGCAATACATCTGAGGACGCCATTGCCATCACAGGTGCTCTCCTCAAGGTTCTTGGGAAGCCCCAGGACACAACACAGGGCGTGGTAGGTTCTGACTTATGATGGTTTATCATGGTTTACAACCTGGACTCAAGTGTAGACTTAACATAGTAAATGTAAATCCAGGACTCTCCAATTAGTATAATATGTTACATTTTGTATAGTATTTATTCATTGAAATTTGTACAATATGTTATTAATTTTCAAAACATATGATATGTTGCGAATTCCAATTTGTTATGGCTAACGTTAGCTAGGTGGCTAACGCTAGCTAGGCTAGGCGTTAGGGTTAAGGTTTGTTATCCGTGACCAGATTCGAACATGCAACCTTTGGGTTGCTAGACGTTCAAGTTAAGTAACTTTCTGTCTTATGTAACCCATACCAAACGTAATATATCGTACTAATTTGTGTGTCCTGGATTTTCTTTTACTATGTTAGGTCTAGTCTGAGACCAGGCTCTGGTTTATCTTGGTAGTCAATATAAGCCTACTACTTGCTATGAATAAAGATGTGGGAATGTTACACTGTAATAGCAAGTGTTATATTGCGCGTCCGAAATGGCAGCCTATTCCCTTGTGCACTACTTTTGACCAGGGCACTAGTTAAAAGCAGTGCACTATATAGAGAATAGAGTGCCATTTGGGTCACACCTATGGTCATGGTCTGTAATAAGGACATGGTCATGGTCCACCCACAGGTCCTGACAGACACTCACGTCCACATGGCCACTGTGGACCTTCTGATCGGAGGAACAGAGACCACAGCTGCCTTGCTCAGTTGGACCGTGGCCTTCCTACTGCATAGGCCTGAGGTACACTACAGAACTCTATACACTACACTACATAACTCTATACACTACACTACAGAACTCTATACACTACACTACACTACAGAACTCTATACACTACACTACACTACACTACACTACTCAACTCTATACACTACAGAACTCTATACACTACACTACAGAACTATACACACTACACTACACTACTCTATACACTATACTACACTACTCAACTCTATACACTCCACTACAGAACTCTATTCATTACACTAAATAAGTACCGACCCCAGAGTGGAACTGGAAGCCGGTCCCGGACTGGGCACCGGCGCAGAGGGCGGCTCCGACCCTGGCGCTGGGCTCGACACCGGGCTGTGAACCGGCACTGGACCTACCGGGCCGGGAACCGGCACTGGACCTACCGGGCCGGGAACCGGCACTGGACCTACCGGGCCGGGAACCGGCATGGATCTACCGGACCGGGAACCGGCACTGGAGCTACCGGGCCGGGAACCGGCACTGGAGCTACCGGGCTGGGAACCGGCACTGGAGCTACCGGGTCGGGATCCAGCACTGGAGCTACCGGGCTAGGAACCGGCACTGGAGCTACCGGGCTGGGGACACGAACTGGAGCTTCTGGGCTAGGAACCAGCATTGGCTCTACCGGGCTAGGAACCGGCACTGGAGCTACCGGGCTGGGGACACGCACTGGAGCTACCAGGCTAGGAACCGGCACTGGAGCTGGACTGGACGCCGGGCCCGGACTGGGCCGCCGCGCCAGCCACGCTCTCCACCAGATCGCCTTTACCTCCGGGGACAGGGTGTCAAAACTCTCCGGAGGCCGGTCTCCCCCTATATAAGGATCCATCCCCTGGGAACTGTCACTGTAGCGATAGGGATGTGAACCGGCACTGGACGTACCGGGCTGTGAACACACACAGGAGGCCTGGTGCGGGGAGCCGGAACTTGATGTACTGGGCTGGGAACACGCACTGGAGGCCTGGTGCGGGGAGCCGAACTTGACTTACGGGGCTCGGAGCATGCACAGGAAGCCTGATGCAGGGAGCTGGCACAGGACGTACTGGGAACATGCACTGGAGGTCTGGTGCGGGAGGATGGCACTGGACGTACTGGACTGGGGATGCACACTGGAGGCACCTAAAAATCTATATCCGATGCCTCGTCGTCGTCCTCCTCCCATGGATGCATGAGATCCTCCAAGACCCCATCATAGTACTGCGACTCTAACTCCTCCTTTCCGTCCCACAAGGTAGTGGCACTGGTTCCTCAACTGGTATCCCAGACGAACCCCACAGCCCCCCTGACAGCCCCTATGCCCCACCAAAAATAAATCTGTATGGGGGTTCCTCAGAACTGCCAGCTGGGCCTGTCTCCTACCTCGCCGAAGTGGAGCCCGTTTGTGCCGTCGCTGCCCTGGATCCCGTGGTGGTTCCAGGGCTGGACAATAAAGGTCCTCCTCCTCAGAGTCCGTCTCCCATCCTCCAAGGAGTTCCTTTATTGTGTAGCGTTGCTTGGCCCCAGTGTGGTGGGATATTCTGCCACGGCTGGGTGTAGGAACGGACCAAGGCGCAGCGCTGTAGTAGTTCCACATCTTTTATTTAAGACGAACTCAAAACAATAAACATAGACTAAAGCACAACAGCAACGTGTGTGTGCAAAGCACCTATACACAACCAGTATCCCACAACACAGGTGGGAAGGTAAGCACCTATGCACAACCAGTATCCCACAACACAGGTGGGAAGGTAAGCACCTATACACAACCAGTATCCCACAACACAGGTGGGAAGGTAAGCACCTATACACAACCAGTATCCCACAACACAGGTGGGAAGGTAAGCACCTATACACAACCAGTATCCCACAACACAGGTGGGAAGGTAAGCACCTATACACAACCAGTATCCCACAACACAGGTAAGAAGGTAAGCACCTATACACAACCAGTATCCCACAACACAGGTGGGAAAGTAAGCACCTATACACAACCAGTATCCCACAACACAGGTGGGAAGGTAAGCACCTATACACAACCAGTATCCCACAACACAGGTGGGAAGGTAAGCACCTATACACAACCAGTATCCCACAACACAGGTAGGAAGGTAAGCACCTTAAATAGGATCCGCATAGCAGCTGCCTCTAATTGGGGACCAAACACAAATTAAGCATAAAGTTTCCTAGAACTCTCTTAACCACACAAATCCTGCCTGTACATAGAGATGCCAGAGGCATCCCCGAACCATAATCCTGACATCCATACATTACACTACATAACTCTATACACTACAATACAGAACTTTATACACTACACTACTGTCAGGCTCTGGCCATAGAGAAGCCCATTTGCTTCTCTATGTAGCCATGATCAGAGTCTGACAGTTCTATTCTTTCTGTTTCTGGTGGTGGTTTGTGTGGGATCCCTAATTAGAGGCAGCTGTAGCGCATCGTATCTAATTAGGGATCCTACATAGGTTTGTATGTTTCACACTGGGTTTGTGGGTCGTTATCGTTATCTGTATATTTCGCAAGTCACGGTGACAGTAAGTGTGCTTTTGGTTACGTTTAAATACCGTGTTTTGTTTTATTGTGACGTTTGTAATTCGTGTTTGGTTTTGTTTAGTAGTTCGTCAATTTTGTTTGTTATACATAGTAATATTAAAATGTCTAACTACTATCCCTGCGCTGCGTCTTGGTCTCCCTATACACCCTCTCGTGACAACTACAGAACTCTATACACTACACTACATAACTCTATACACTACACTACAGAACTCTATACACTACACTACAGAACTCTAAACACTACACTGCAGAACTCTATACACTACAGAACTCTAAACACTACACTACACTACATAACTCTATACACTACACTACTGAACTCTATACGCTACACTACAGAACTCTATACACTACACTACTGAACTCTATACACTACACTACTGAACTCTATACACTACACTACTGAACTCTATACGCTACACTACAGAACTCTATACGCTACACTACTGAACTCTATACGCTACACTACTGAACTCTATACACTACACTACTGAACTCTATACACTACACTACTGAACTCTATACACTACACTACATAACTCTAAACACTACACTACAGAACTCTATACACTACACAACTCTATACACTACACTACACTATACACTACACTACAGAACTCTATACATTACACTACAGAATTATATACACTACACTACACTACAGAACTCTATACACTACACTACACTTCATAATTCTTTGCACTACACTACTCTACACTATACTACACTAGAATACAGTACACTACTCTACACTGAATACTCCAGTGTCCTCAGACCTTTGATATTTGTTTACATAGTATTCTATAGAGATGGAACTAGACTGAAACCCACAGATGTGTTGTTGACCTGCATTCTCAAATATAGTCTGTAAGTCAACACTTACGTCTGAGATCACTGATTACACACATGGTGAGATGCCGCTCTCTTTCTCTCTACCTCTGTCTCTCTCTCTCCCTCTCTCTCTCACTCCATCTCTCTCTCTCCTCCTCCCTAGGTGCAGTGCAGAGTGTATGATGAGTTGTGTACGGTGCTGGACGGGCGCTACCCTCAGTACAGTGACAGACACAGGCTGCCAGTGCTGTGTGCTGTGATCAGTGAGGTGCTCAGACTCAGACCTGTGGCTCCGCTAGCCGTGCCTCACAGAGCCATCAGAGACAGCAGGTGAATGGAAGATATACCAGAGGAGGCTGGTGGGAGGCGATATAGGAGGATGGGCTCATTGTAATGGCTGAAATGGAATGAATGGAACAGTCTAACATGTGGTTTCATATGTGCGATGTGTTTTTTCAATGGATTCCATTCCAGCCATTACAATAAGCCCATCCTCCTATAGCCCCTCCTACCAGCCTCCTCTGAGATATACTTTAGTACTGTATCATTACTGTATAACATTACTGTATATCATAACTGTATAACAATACTGTATAAGACTACTCTACAGAGAACCTCAATAAATAAACTGTGGGATAGCAGAGCTATGTGTAACTTTCCCAATTCAACAATTTGAAGGTGTTCCTAATGTTTGGTATACTCAATGTATGTGCAATGTGTAATTCTGTGTCTATTTCATATGTGTTCAGTATTGCAGGCTACTTCATCCCTAAGAACACTGTCATCATCCCCAATCTGTTTGGGGCGCATCACGACCCTGCAGTGTGGATGGATCCCTACGCCTTTAAACCAGGTGCTGAGCTGTTGAGTGTACTGACTACGTCCCAAATGACACCCTATTCCCTATACAGTGAACTACTTTTGATCAGGGCCCATAAGCCACAGGTTAAAAGTAGGGCACTATATAGGGAATAGGATACCATTTGGGATTCAGACTAACATTGCTTTCACTTGGCTCGGCAACATAGTTCCAGCAGCAGCCAACGGTAGACCCTCTCTATTTCAGAACGGTTCCTGGAGGGCGGGGGGGCCTCGACGCGTGCTCTCCTGCCTTTTGGCGGGGGCGCTCGGCTGTGTCTGGGGGAGGCCGTGGCCAAAATGGAGTTGTTTCTGTTCACCGCCTACTTGCTGCGTGATTTCCAGTTCGTGCCTGCTGAAAGCCAGGCCTCTCTACCAGACCTGACTGGAGTGGCCAGTGTGGTACTCAAAGCCAAGGCCTACAAAGTCATAGCATGGCCCAGACCTGGGCCTTGACCTCTCACAGTTTGTTCATGTACAGTGATCGCATAAAATTTGTATCAATCATTAGGCTCTAGAGAAAATATTGCTGTTAGAGAAGGTATGTATTGTGTAGTATTGTGCAGTAATTGGAATGTATAGAATTATATTTTCTATTTCTAATAAATACTTTAACAATGAAGGATGCATTTCTGACTCCCTAAATACATAAACCAATGGTAGCCTGAATGAGAATGCTGATAGGTTTATTAGAAGACAGGGGAGAGGATAGAGGGTTGGGCTAAAGGTTAGGGGTTAACTCAGAGGTTAAATGTTACTACTACTCAGGCAGGGCTGTAACAAATGGTTTGGGTTTGCGGAGGATCCTCATCAGGTTCCTGGACATGTAATAAGGCTTCTGCATAGTTCCGTCATTCCTCTCTAGATCTTCCACTGTGTGAGGGAGAAACACTGGAGTCACTCTACTACTGTCCTATACCTTACAATACCTTACTATACTGTACCTTACTATAGTGTACCTTACTATACTCTACTACACCTTACTATACCTTACTATAGTGGACCTTACTATAGTGGACCTTACTATTCCGTACCTTAATATAACGTACCTTAACATATCGTACCTTACTATACTATACCTTACTATACTGTACCTTACTATACTGTACCTTACTATACTCTACTACACCTTACTATACATTAATATAGTGTACCTTACTATACCGTACCTTACTATACTGTACCTTACTATACTGTACCTTACTATAGTGTACCTTACTATACTCTACTACACCTTACTATACCTTACTATAGTGTACCTTACTATTCCGTACCTTAATATACCGTACCTTAACATACCGTACCTTACTATACTGTACCTTACTATACTCTACTACACCTTACTATACCTTACTATACTGTACCTTACTATACGATACCTTATTATACTCTACTACACCTTACTATACTGTACCTTACTATACTATACTGTACCTTACTATACTATACTGTACCTTACTATACTGTACCTTACTATACTATACCTTACTATACTATACCATACTATACTGTACCTTACTATACTGTACCTTACTATACCGTACCTTACTATACTATGCCTTACTATACTGTACCTTACCATACTATACATTACTCTACCTTACTCTACTCTACCTTACTCTACTCTACCTTACTCTACTATACATTACTCTACTATACCTTACTCTACTATACCTTACTCTACTATACCTTACTCTACTATACCTTACTCTACATTACTCTACTATACCTTACTCTACTATACCTTACTCTACTATACCTTACTCTACTATACCTTACTCTACTATACCTTACTCTACTATACCTTACTCTACTACACCTTACTCTACTATACATTACTCTACTACACCTTACTCTACTACACCTTACTCTACTATACCTTACTCTACTATACCTTACTCTACTATACCTTACTCTACTATACCTTACTCTACTATACCTTACTCTACTATACATTACTCTACTATACATTACTCTACTATACATTACTCTACTACACCTTACTCTACTATACATTACTCTACTATACCTTACTCTACTATACCTTACTCTACTATACCTTACTCTACTACACCTTACTCTACTATACCTTACTCTACTACACCTTACTATACTCTACTATACCTTACTCTACTATACCTTACTCTACTATATCTTACTCTACTATACCTTACTCTATTACACCTTACTCTATTACACCTTACTCTACTACACCTTACTCTACTACACCTTACTCTACTATACATTACTCTACTATACCTTACTCTACTTTACCTTACTCTACTCTACATTACTCTACTATACCTTACTCTACTTTACCTTACTCTACTACACCTTACTCTACTATACCTTACTCTACTATACCTTACTCTACTATACCTTACTCTACTATACCTTACTCTACTATACCTTACTCTACTATACCTTACTCTACTATACCTTACTCTATTACACCTTACTCTATTACACCTTACTCTATTACACCTTACTCTATTACACCTTACTCTATTACACCTTACTCTAGTATACATTACTCTACTATACATTACTCTACTATACATTACTCTACTATACATTACTCTACTATACATTACTCTACTATACCTTACTCTACTACACCTTACTCTACTACACCTTACTCTACTACACCTTACTCTACTATACCTTACTCTGTTACACCTTACTCTATTACACCTTACTCTATTACACCTTACTCTATTACACCTTACTCTATTACACCTTACTCTATTACACCTTACTCTACTATACATTACTCTACTATACATTACTCTACTATACCTTACTCTACTACACCTTACTCTATTACACCTTACTCTACTACACCTTACTCTACTATACATTACTCTACTATACCTTACTCTACTACACCTTACTCTACTATACATTACTCTACTATACATTACTCTACTATACCTTACTCTATTACACCTTACTCTATTACACCTTACTCTATTACACCTTACTCTACTATACATTACTCTACTATACATTACTCTACTATACCTTACTCTACTATACCTTACTCTACTATACCTTACTCTACTATACCTTACTCTACTACACCTTACTCTACTACACCTTACTCTACTACACCTTACTCTACTATACATTACTCTACTATACATTACTCTACTATACCTTACTCTATTACACCTTACTCTACTATACATTACTCTACTATACATTACTATACCTTACTCTACTATACCTTACTCTAATATACCTTACTCTACTATACCTTACTCTACTATACCTTACTCTACTCTACCTTACTCTACTCTACCTTACTCTACTCTACCTTACTCTACTCTACCTTACTCTACTCTACCTTACTCTACTCTACCTTACTCTACTCTACCTTACTCTACTCTACCTTACTCTACTCTACCTTACTCTACTCTACCTTACTCTACTCTACCTTACTCTACTCTACCTTACTCTACTCTACCTTACTCTACTCTACCTTACTCTACTCTACCTTACTCTACTCTACCTTACTCTACTCTACCTTTCTCTACTCTACCTTTCTCTACTCTACCTTTCTCTACTCTACCTTTCTCTACTCTACCTTTCTCTACTCTACCTTTCTCTACTCTACCTTTCTCTACTCTACCTTACTCTACTCTACCTTACTCTACTCTACCTTACTCTACTATACATTACTCTACTATACCTTACTCTACTATACCTTACTCTACTATACTATACATTACTATACTATACATTACTATACCTTACTCTACTATACCTTACTCTAATATACCTTACTCTACTATACCTTACTCTACTATACCTTACTCTACTCTACCTTACTCTACTCTACCTTACTCTACTCTACCTTACTCTACTCTACCTTACTCTACTCTACCTTACTCTACTCTACCTTACTCTACTCTACCTTACTCTACTCTACCTTACTCTACTCTACCTTACTCTACTCTACCTTACTCTACTCTACCTTACTCTACTCTACCTTACTCTACTCTACCTTACTCTACTCTACCTTACTCTACTCTACCTTACTCTACTCTACCTTTCTCTACTCTACCTTTCTCTACTCTACCTTTCTCTACTCTACCTTTCTCTACTCTACCTTTCTCTACTCTACCTTTCTCTACTCTACCTTTCTCTACTCTACCTTTCTCTACTCTACCTTTCTCTACTCTACCTTTCTCTACTCTACCATTCTCTACTCTACCTTACTCTACTCTACCTTACTCTACTATACATTACTCTACTATACCTTACTATACTATACCTTACTCTACTATACTATACATTACTATACTCTACTCTACCTTACTCTACTATACATTACTCTACTACACCTTACTCTACTATACCTTACTTAAGCAAAAATACATGAGGGCCATGTGTTATGATATTTTCTATTATCGCTGTGATGTGGGCATTACAAACCTACTCTAGCAATAAACATCATTAAAGGCAATTAAACTGCCGCCCTAACTCAAGAAGTTACACAGACTAAGGAGTTATACTTATACAATCTTGGGAAGTATAATGGCTGGTAAAAGGCTGTTGTTGTGATGTGGTGTTGGAGAGTAACGTGGTGATGTGGTGTTGGAGGGGTTAGGTGGTGTTGGTGTTGGAGGGTTAGGAGGTGATGTGGTGTTGGAGGGTTAGGTGGTGTTGGTGTTGGAGGGTTAGGTGGTGATGTGGTGTTGGAGGGTTAGGTGGTGTTGGTGTTGGAGGGTTAGGTGGTGTTGTGGTGTAGGCGTTGGAGGGTTAGGTGGTGGTGGTACTCACAGAAGCAGAGAAACAGGGTGTCGACACACATGCTGTAGACACTGAAGAAGCCCTGAGCGATGAGGTAGGCTCCCGCCATCACTGTCTGCATAGCAACATTACCACAACATAGCTGCATGAGTTCTAACAGTACCAATCGATACAATGCTGACGATACATTACCACAACATAGCTGCATGAGTTCTAACAGTACCAATCGATACAATGCTGACAATACATTACCACAACATAGCTGCATGAGTTCTAACAGTACCAATCGATACAATGATGACAATACATTACCACAACATAGCTGCATGAGTTCTAACAGTACCAATCGATACAATGCTGACGATACATTACCACAACATAGCTGCATGAGTTCTAACAGTACCAATCGATACAATGCTGACGATACATACAGTACATGTACCTTTAAAAATAGACTCAAGTTAGTAACATAGGCTACTGCCTTATTAATCTCATATCAAAGGAGGTTCGACAAAGTTCAACAGTGAAAGAACCGAAATGAAAATGCATACATCAGCTATTTTCATTATCTAATTTTTAAATGCATTTCAAACCTGCAAACAACGTCTCAGTCCCGCCCCCCCGGGTGCACTACACAGCTGATTAAAATAGCCAACTTATCATCAAACTTTGATAATTTGAAGCAGCTAAATGTGCACCCCAAGGGATCCCGAGGACCGAGTTTGGGAAACGCTGGTCTAGTGTGTTCATTGAGATAGAATGTCAGTTGTTAACAACACTGTTGCATGGACGTACCAGGATGGGAACCCAGTAATAGTTGAGCATCTCCGGCTGGAAAGTGTCGCCAGGCAGGCGGATTTGTCCAGAGAAGAAGAAGAAAGCCAGCACACCTGATAAAACAGAGACAGGTCAAAGGTCAGCCATTACATCATTTTTTAAATTAAGGCATACTTCATTAGTGGAGGAAAATAAGATGCTGATAATAAACCACTGAAGATAAAATGGCAAATGCCATAGTTATAGTAATATGCTGATACTATTGAATGTGTATGAAGATTCTAATAATATCAGAAGTGCAGTAGTTCGTACACAATCTATTAAACACAGTCTGTTTGTGCTTATATTAGCATGTTTGGCATGACGAGGACTGGCAAGTAGTGGAATGTTAGCAGAAACAGACTGGATTTCAGGCTAGTACTCATACAAATCTGAGTTAACGTAAACTTCTCTTACCAACTGATGCCACCACTAGTAGTTTGCCAAAGAATAGGAGCATGTCTGTCACTCTGTCCAGTAGCACCACCCTGTGGACAACAAGATAATTACACATTAAAGAATCGACAATGTGGTAGCATCTTACATAGAAACCAATGTCAATGTCTTTGACTGTATTGGAAGTAAACAAAAAAAAAACGAATTCACTGGAAAAAGAGAGCAGAAAATCAAACAACCAAATAAACCCAGTCTTACCGTCCGATGTTTCTCATTAACAGACTGTATGCATTTTTGGCTGACACACAGAAGCTCTCCCCATAGATGGCAACCTATCAATCATTCAGAATGATGCAAGACATTACTGACTAGTATGAACTGCATTTTCATATACCAAGAATAAATGACCAACAGAGCAAGAAGAGAGTGGTACATGGATGCTAAATGGATGCTGACAGACAGTCATGTGACTGACCATGACGTAAGCGTTCCTGTTGAGGACCTTCAGGAAGTATTCCAGACACCAGAAGCAGCATCTGAGAAGGTTTAACAGGAACCGACCGCAGGCACTCTGAGAACCTGGAGACACATCACAACAGGGGATTCCCTTTAGTCAATGACTTGGGAATCATACAGTCACATCACCAGGGGATTCCCTTTAGTCAATGACTTGGGAATCATACAGTCACATCACCAGGGGATTCCCTTTAGTCAATGACTTGGGAATCATACAGTCACATCAACAGGGGATTCCCTTTAGTCAATGACTTGGGAATCATACAGTCACATCACCAGGGGATTCCCTTTAGTCAATGACTTGGGAATCATACAGTCACATCAACAGGGGATTCCCTTTAGTCAATGACTTGGGAATCATACAGTCACATCAACAGGGGATTCCCTTTAGTCAATGACTTGGGAATCATACAGTCACATCAACAGGGGATTCCCTTTAGTCAATGACTGGGGAATCATACGGTCACATCAACAGAGAAATGACTCATAAAACCACATAAACACATATTTCTGTCCATACTAGTGGATGACAATGAAGCAGTGTGTATGTGGACATGTTTAACTAGAGTGTGCATGTGTGCACGTGTGTGTGCGCGCGTGTGTGGCCTTACCCCTGGTCTTATGGTCCAGGTACTCCAGCACCAACCTGACTAGCTGGAAGCAGGTGAGGAGGAGGGCTCCAAATGCCAGAGAGCCCACATGGTACCTTCCAGGGATGGAAGAAATAAACCCATTTCATACTGAACTAAATATCTCTTCAAACTGACCCATCGTTACGCTTGGCCTATCTTAAAAATATATATATATATTTCACCTTTATTTAACTAGGCAAGTTAGTTAAGAACAAATTCTTATTTACAATGACGGCCTACACCGGCCAAACTCAGACAACGCTGGGCCAATTGTGCGCCGCCCTATGGGACACCCAATCACGGCCGGATGTGATACAGCCTGGATTTGAACCAGGGACTGTAGTGACGCCTCTTGCACTGAGATGCAGTGCCTTAGACCGCAGCGTCACTCAGGAGCCCATCTACTACCGCTAGTCTTCATATTCAAGATAGGATTGTGCCTTAAGCCAGAAAGCTTACCTATGTCCCCACCCACAGAAACCCTGTGTCTCTCATGTCTTACTGTAGAGTGCGTATGAAGCACTGGGACAGGGCGAAGGGTGAGATTTCTGCAGGCTTGTTGAAGGCCCAGTAGTAAGAAGCGAAGGTCCCAGCCAGGGTACACTGGCCCAGGGCGATGACAAAGTTCACACACCACAGGAAGGCGAAGATGTTGTAGACCTGCAGGTAAACCAGGTTCTGCTGGAACAGGCCTGCGTCATCGTACTTGAAGAAGATGCAGCGCACCGACGGGCAGTATGGGAAGGCAGAGGAGTTGAACGTCTGGGTAGGCAGAGGAGGAAAGAAATATGAGACAAGTGGGAGTCCGTGTTTACCCTAGTTTACGTAATTTTAAGGCGGGGTGCAAACATGGGGTTCTGACATCAGAATAATTAGTCAATTGAAACCAATAGAAGCCAAGCTATCTACCTGTGGCTTGCAGGTCTCAGAGCCGTTGATGAGGCTACACTGATCCACAGAGGGGTCGCTAAGAGACACCACTCTGTAGAGAGGGGCCCCTGATGTGACCAAGTATCTGTGGGGAGCCTTGAGTCAAGGACCCAACCAAAAAAAGGATAAAACCAGGGGTTGGAACCAAAATTAGAACAGAACCATAATTTATTTTCGTTCCGTTCCACTGTTCCGACCAGGAAACTAAAGTTCTGAACCGGTTAGAACAAAAATAGTTGATATCGTTCCTTTCTGTTCCTTTTTAAACCTCTGAAATAATTTGTTACATTTAGCTCGACTTTACATTACTTCACCAATTAGTGTGGATAGAGCTATGGAGCGGGCAAGCTATTTACATGCATTGGACAGACAAGTGTAGGGCGCGAGATACGGCTGACATTTTGCGGGTGGGGAGAGAGCGAGAGAGGGTGGAGGAAGAGGCTTGGCTTGAAGCGCTGGGCATCTTGTTATGACATGATTTATCTGAATTAGGCCCACAGAATTATACCTAGGAGGAGCAGCTTCTATGAAGGAACTTTGAATGTCTTTGAACTTCAGAGAGTTGGCTTAACGTTGGACCACAAGCTTGTGTGTGCAGAGTGGCAACAGAATTAAAATAAAAACAGTAGAATATACTTCGGAGGGGGAGGGGCAGGTAGCCTACACACACAAGACGGTAAAGACTTCCAGCTGGCAAGGCAGACACTGGAACATGTTTCTGAGTGACAGAGTGAGGGCTTTGTATACGCGCTTTGCTGTTTTTTTTGGTGGGACTGAAAAAAAAAAAAAAAAAAAGAAAATCCTAGAACCTAAAATAATATTATTAACTGATTCCCAAGCTTTTAAAATAACAGTTCTGTTCCGGAACAGTATAGATCACTTTTGTTCGCAGTTCACATTCTGTTCCTCGAAAACTGTTGTTCTTTTCCAGTTTTCTGTTCTGTTCAAACCCCTGGCTAAAACACACATGACAAAATAAGGCAGAAAAAATAACAATTTAGCTTGAGCATTAGAAAGTGTTGGCAACGGAAACCCCATGTATGATGGACCGAAGGATACAGGGCGGTCATTCCCCAGTAGGCCACACACACCACCACCAGAACGAAGGTAAACAGAGGGTAGAGCAGGGTGGACATCAGGTAACCCACCACCCTGCACACAGAACACACACATTACACCTCATTTCATGCAGGATAAAACACTAATAAATAAATACAATAAATCAATCCAATCTAAAGGCAAAGTCTGACCTGCTGGACTCCTCCATGAGAGCAACAGCGACAGAGAGTCTCCTCCTGAGACAACTAAGCACCAGAATCAAAATGGACTCCCCCACGCACAGGATGATCACTGAGCAAAGAAAGAGATTGTGTTTTTTATTGAGCTGGTCAGGTTTCCCTTGTAAAATTGGTCTTCTGACCTCAATGGGACATCCTGGATTAAAAAAAGGTTAAATAAATATAATGGAAACATATGCCAATTATTGGCTACCGAAACAATATAGGCCACAGGAGGTTGGTGGTACCTTAATTGGGGAGGACGGGCTTGTGGTAATGGCTGGAGTACGTGGAATGGTTTCAATATGCTTGATGCCATTCCGTTTGCTCCGTTCCAGCCATTTTTAGGAGCCGTCCTCCCCCCAGCAGCCTCCACTGATATAGGCCCAATACACAACCCATAGACGGTACATAATGAGCAAACTCACAGAAAGCAAGCCAGGTCTCTTTGACTTGAAGGTAGACTGAGATATTTGTATTGAAGCTTAGATCACCGAACTTCAATTTGGAGGTGCTGAAATTGTAGTATTCCAAGTAGCAGTGCCATATTCCTGGGGTAGGAGAAGAACCCATATGCAAATTCAGTCATAATTCTAGATTTAACAGAAAACCATATCAGTCTAGTATGTGAGTGTAAAATGGTGATCGCTAGATAACAAAAAAATAGAAAGTCAAAATATTAAGCAAAGCATTTTGGTCCTCGACTTTCTTGTCTGCATGCACGTGCATGCACGTGCATGCGCGCGCACACACAGACACACACACACAACTATGTCTTAACTATACTTGTGAGGACTTTTGTATCCCATTCAAAATCCTATTTTCCTAACCCCTAACCCTAACCCCTAACCATAAACCCAACTTCTAACCCTAATTCTAACCCTAACCCTAATTCTAACCCTAACCCTAAACCTAACCCCTAAGCCTAAAATAGCTGTTTTACAAGTGAGGACCTGCAAAATGTCCTCACTTATCTGAATTGTCCTTGGTTTACTATTCCTGTGAGGACTTTTGGTATCACAAGCATAATAAGACATGTACACACACACACACACACACACACACACACACACACACACACACACACAAACACACACACCACCAACACTTTATCCCTACATATCATCCACATTTTCATCCATTTCAGGCCAGGCAGTAGGGCTGTATGAGCCAGACTTACCGTAGCCTCCCACCACCAGTAGTCCCACCATGAGAATCCAGACCAGGACAATGGCCAGGTACCTCAGCAGAAACAGGAACACCACACTGACTAGCATAGCCACCGTCAGACCACTGCAAACACAGGAGACATACAACAAACTCTGATTGGCTGGCATTAGTGTTTGTTGGTTTCATAGCCACCGTCAGACCACTGCAAACACAGGAGACATACAACAAACTCTGATTGGCTGGCATTAGTGTTTGTTGGTTTCATAGCCACCGTCAGACCACTGCAAACACAGGAGCCATACAACACACTCCGATTGGCTGGCATTAGTGTTGGTTGGTTTCATAGCCACCGTCAGACCACTGCAAACACAGGAGACATACAACACACTCTGATTGGCTGGCATTAGTGTTGGTTGGTTTCATAGCCACCGTCAGACCACTGCAAACACAGGAGACATACAACACACTCTGATTGGCTGGCATTAGTGTTGGTTGGTTTCATAGCCACCGTGAGAACACTGCAAACACAGGAGACATACAACACACTGATTGGCTGGCATTAGTGTTGATTGGTTCCATAGCCACCGTCAGACCACTGCAAACACAGCACACAGCACACTGTTGGAGAGCAGCTGAGTCATGGTATGGGTATACAACACACTCTGATTGGCTGGCATTAGTTTTGGTTGGTTCCATAGCCACCACCAGACCACTGCAAACACAGGAGACATTCAATGTCTATACTGACATACCACCTCCAATACATGGTAAACACACTGCTTCATACTAAGTGGTAGGATAGAGTGGATACTGGAAGAGCTCAGGCATGGTATAGGCATACTGTATAAAACCCTCCAGTGGACTAGTTGTTGCTGGTTGACTAACAAGATTTAGTGTTAGTTGGTTTACTAGCGTTACTACCGGTTGGTTGTTGTCGGTTGGGGCTGCAGGTAGCCTAGCGGTTAAGAGTG
The DNA here is from genome assembly GCA_023634145.1 of Thymallus thymallus. Classification (NCBI taxonomy): domain Eukaryota; kingdom Metazoa; phylum Chordata; class Actinopteri; order Salmoniformes; family Salmonidae; genus Thymallus; species Thymallus thymallus. The sequence goes on along the minus strand of CM042415.1, from coordinate 30,012,523 downwards.
TTGGGCCAGTAACTGAAAGATTGCTGGTTCGAATCCAGGAGACGACTAGGTAATCTGCTGATGTGCCCTTGAGCATGGCACTTGACCCTAATTCCTCCTGTAAATCTCTAAGAGTGTCTGCTAAATAATTAAAATGTAAAAATGTTGACAAGCATTTGCATTGGTTAGTTGAAAAGCAATTGCCAGGCTTATAGGTTGGCTGTGAACAAGAGTACAAAGCATTTGCTCAGAGCCTCTTCTCAGATCTCCAGACACTATAATACAAAGCGCTGGATCAGTAAGGAGAGACACTATGGTGGATCAGTAAGGATATTGTACATTAGTTCCTGCCAAGGAAGCAGCTACTCTTCCTGGGGTCCAGCAAAAAATGAAGGCAGTAATATACATTATAATACCACTGTTAAACATTCAAATACATTAGACAGATTTCACAATACATTAAGTGTGTGCCCTCAGGCCACTATAACACACAATCCAGGTGTACCTGTGTATATAGTGTGCATGTTATATGTGTGTTTGTACCTGTGTGTATAGTGTGTATGTTATGTGTGTTTGTATGTGTGTTTGTACCTGTGTGTATAGTGTGTATGTTATGTGTGTTTGTATGTGTGTTTGTACCTGTGTGTATAGTGTGTATGCTATGTGCGTATGTGTGTGTTTGTACCTGTGTGTGTGTGACTCTTCACAGTCCTCACTGTTCCATAAGATGTTTTTTTTTTCTTTGATGTGGAATAGAGTTCCATGTAACCATGGCTCTATGTAGTACTGTGTGCCCACTGTTACTTACAGTAAGATCCAGTACCAGGAGGAGGCAAAGTCCTCAAAGATCCTCACTCCTATAGCCTTTCTGTTGAAGCCTGATATCAGTGAGCTGGAAAAATGGAAAGGCATAGTAGGTTAGGGGACAGTGAGTATCTGTTCAGCTACACATAGGCCCAAATGGCACCCTATTCCCTATGGGCCCTGGTCAAAAGTAGTGCACTACAAAGGGAATAGAGTGCCATTTGGGACAAAGACGTATGGTATCCACAGTCGAACGTTAGTTCAATGGATTAAGTGGTAAGCAACCTCATGGAGCTTCTGATACTGTTGACTGTCTCGTTGACGGAGGCCATTCCGGGCAGAGTGAAGTTGGAGGGAACACTTTTGAGAGCGTGTAGACTGGGCAAACACCTCCCCAGAGCTGTAGAGATTCAAACAGCAACATATGGACGGGTAGAGTGAGTAAAAGGTTCACAGTGGATTCATCTCAGTTTCCCGCTGTTCAACTTCATCCTCGTATAATGATTATGAAGACATTAACAGTCATGTCAGTGTGACTAGGTGGGAGGATGGATGCTATGTTACACTGCTTCACCTGGTTTACTGGGGACAAGGAAGGACGGACAAAGTTCTGCATCAAGGATCTGTTGGACAGTCTGAAAGAGAGAGTCTAGGATCATACATGACTGGAAGGATGGCCAGTATACAGAAGCATTTTGTCATGAGGAGTGTACTTTTTTTTTTAAAGGCTGGATCATGTTGTTAAATTGTATTGTATTGTTGTATGTTTCAATTGTGTAATGTATTGATTGTTGCTGCCTTCTTGACCAGGTCTCCCTTGAAAAAGAGACTCTGAGTCTCAATGGGTTTTTCCTGGTTAACTAAAGGTTTAAAAAAATATATATAATAATAATAAATAAAATAACAGACATACTCATTTAGAAACTGGATATGTTTATAATCCTTTCCTCTCCACAATGTTTCAAATTAAAATGTTTTCCAATCAACCAAACCCTCTAAATCAGAATGAAACATGGCCATAGTTACACTGTACTGTATTTTGCTATGCTCAACAGAATGCTTGGGACTAATGGTCCCACATACCCACTTCCAGGCTCTATAAGCACATAGATAACAGTGTAAAATGTACCCATGTGGTGGTAGTCAGGTTGAGGCTGTGGTCACAGTACTGCTGATGGAAGAAGTCTTTGGGTTTGGCATCTGGCTCGTAGGCAGCAGCAGACAGCATCCAGAACTGAGAGGGACACTTACGGACACACACCTGCAGAGGAAGGAGATGGGAGGGACTAGACATTAGTGGACAGCATTCTCACATTTGACTTATCATAGGTACCGACAAGGTGAGTGAAACCACCAAGAGAGAGAGGGAGTCAAATCTCAAATGAAACCCTATTCCCCAAATGATGTGACCCCATACTATTGACTATTATATTAGGTCCTATGTGTCCTAAGCTATATGTTGTACCCTATGCATTATGTTCTCTCTGTTATGTCATATGGTCAAATGGATGGGGAGAGGTAGGATGTGATCGTATAGATACAGTTGGAGTATGACCTGTGTGGTAGGACACTGTACGCCTCCGAGCGCTGCTGCCATCACGTTGGTGGTTGTGGCACACTTCAGAATGTCCACATAGATCATCCTGGGCTGGTCTCTGACAAGACACAGTTAAGAACAAGACTGAGTTGTCTCAACATGATCTTTTTCAGAGACTCAATGAGTTAGCATACTGAACATCCTGGACACTGTTATAGCGTCCCAAAAGGCACCCTATTCCTCTTTAGAGTGTACCACTTTTATAGTTCTGTTTGGGATGCATGGCCTATAACTAGGTAGACATAACATAGGGACTATAGCTAGGTAGACATAACATAGGGACTATAACTAGGTAGACATAACATAGGGACTATAACTAGGTAGACATAACATAGGGACTATAACTAGGTAGACATAACATAGGGACTATAACTAGGTAGACATCACATAGGGACTATAACTAGGTAGACATAACATAGGGACTATAACTAGGTAGACATCACATAGGGACTATAACTAGGTAGACATAACATAGGGACTATAACTAGGTAGACATAACATAGGGACTATAACTAGGTAGACATAACATAGGGACTATAACTAGGTAGACATAACATAGGGACTATAACTAGGTAGACATAACATAGGGACTATAACTAGGTAGACATAACATAGGGACTATAGCTAGGTAGACATAACATAGGGACTATAACTAGGTAGACATAACATAGGGACTATAACTAGGTAGACATAACATAGGGACTATAACTAGGTAGACATAACATACGGCTACTCACCTATTCATCCCCGCTCCACAGAACATTCCGGTGGAGTTCCTAGGGAAGAGAACATGGCGAGGGTCTCCAAACAACCAGGCTGATGGAGGGAGAGAGAAAGAACCAGAGACAATCATATCACACACTTCCCTGACAGGGGTTTCATTTTGAGTTCTGCTCCTGCGAACTTCCACAGTAGGTTAGTTGATGTAGCTGGGCCTACTGTGCTGTACACTAAAAAGATGGCTAAACAGTATACAGGGGAATAGTCTCTCTCATTGTCATGTTGACATTGACTATCAGATAAATACTTTTTAGATGAGCAAGGGATAAAACGGACATTAGATGATGACAGTCATGTCATCTTCAAATGATGATGAAGACATCCCTACCCAGAACTCCCATCACCATGTAGCCGGCTATGACAGCCAAGAACAGCATGCAGCAGATCAGATCTGTGCAGCTCCTGGAATGACACAAATTACACAAGCATGTCCACTTTCAAAAGAGTTGTACCCCAATCTAGACGGATGCAATGTGAGCGTGATGTTGTATGTATGCTACAGCATATGATGTGTGTGCTTCTGCATATGCTGGGATTTTAGATGTGCTTTTGTATATATGCTAATAATAAAAACGGTATGTATATCTCCCAAATACAACCTATACAGATCCTGGACAAATGTACTGCACTAGTGTAGGGAATAGGCTGCTATTTGGGCCGCACCCATAAATAGGCCTAATGGAAATCGAGATTGAATTAAACAACCAATGATGAGCCCGCACAAACCTCTTTCGTACTGGTCCGCTGAAGAATGGATCATAGGGAGCATCATACCCTATAATGAAAGAAGATAAATTAACTCATTTTGCAGCAACTTTTAATTACTTTTGAAGCAACTTTTCAATGTTGATGTAGGCCTACTATATCTGCAAATTGAGAAGATCAACAACATAGGCTTTGGTTTGACAAAAGTATTTCACATATTGATTAGTGACTGCGATAGTGAAATGGTTGAGATGGTAGGAATAACTCACCATTTTCTTCCGCATTTTGACTGGTTCCTTTCATTTTCATGACCTTTTAGCTCCGAAGAAACGGCGCGTTTGACTCGAAATGGTCGCGCACGGGTTTACATTCAAGGCTCAGTTCGGCGTTGTTCAATCCGAACATCTGGGCGTCTTTCTCGCGTTGATAAATGGTGACGTCATAGAGGTACCTGTACAACCGTAGCACAGCGCGACGCTGTCATTATGATATACATTTTGGAATGTTGCATGTATGTTCGGTAGGCAAACAGTTGAACGACATGTAACCTCATCCTGCTATGCTGATTTAATTCAATAAATAAATCAATGAGTAGGCTGAATAAATAAATGTAATAAGCGAGGATAATTTGATATTCTTTACCGTCATGGAATGTATATAACATCCGTTTGGGGGGAAATGCCATAATTTTCTGCATGGTTAAATGTATCACAAAGCACTTATATACAGTATACAGTACCAGTCAAAAGTTTGGACATACCTACTCATTCAAGGGGTTTTCTTTATTTTGACTATTTCCTACATTGTAGAACAATAGAGGGTAAGTTAATTAGAGTTACCAGCCTCAGAAATTGCAGCCCAAATAAATTCTGGGCATGATTGGTTTCTAAAATACCAGGGCATGATTGGTTCTATTTACAGAAGTTGGTGAAGAAAGAAAATGTGAGTGAGCATGTTTCATTTCCTGAACATTGACATATGATGACACATACTGTCAAAAGGACATAGAAGATGGAGAGATGTCTGTACCTAAAACTGTGTCTCTTCATGCTTTTACAGGCAATACTTGGACTCAAGTCGCCTGGTAAATATGATTCCTTTAACATAATACTTTTTTAAAACATATTTTACATCAAATATTTATTGATTACCTATGGATTTTGTTTTGAGAAGTGTTGTAACACTTGCTTTTACTCTACTCAAAAGACCACAGGCCTACAAGAACCTTTGCTTCAATTGGAGACAGTGTGCATTTACCATGTGGCACATCCTACATCAAATCCTGCTCCTCTGTTACCTGGAGTATGGAGAAAGATGGGTTTCAGGTCAAATTAGTAATATCAGGCGAGGTGAAAGTGGATGGTTCAAAATCAGGAAGAGCCCGTCGAATGAAAGTGCGACATGACTGCTCTCTACAAATTCAACCTGTTGAAATAGATGATGGAAGAGTTTACACCTGTGAAGACGGGGCTACCAATTCAAGTTTTTCTCTTCAGGTTCTCAACAGTACGTTAATATTCATGATCAACCTACATTTTTATACACACTATTTCTGAGTGAGTGTTGTCACCATGTATTTTTTTTTTTTACCAGTTACTCGGGCAACAGACACCAATATAGCACCAGAGAGGGATATCAAGCTCCAATGTCACCTGAATATATTCTCAGGCCTTGTCCCACAATGCAACCATAGTGAAGTACAGCTGAATTGGCTGAATGAGGCCAATACAGCGCTACAGGGAGAGAGATTTCAATCCGAACGTTCATCTGCTTGCCTCTCTACACTGACCATCCGAGGTGTCAAGAAGACAGACCATCACAGGATGTTGCGGTGTCAACTGATTGAAGGAGAGGTTGTGAAGACTTCCCTCAGCTATACCACAGAAATTGCAGGTACTTTTGTAACTATGTATTATAGCCGCATATTTGCATTACCACAGTAGTATATTGCAACCAAATTCTCCCCCTCTCTCTCTCTCTCTCTCTCTTTCTCTCTCTCTCTCTCTCTCTCTCTCTCTCTCTCTCAGGAGGTATAGAGGAAGTGTTTGTCGCAGTGGGTGAGTCAGTATCACTTCCCTGTGTCACCCACTCCTCTCTCTCGGTGGGCAGCAGATTCCAGTGGACTCTAGGTCAAAGGTCACTGTCCAATCTGTCTCAGTCAGGTGATGTCTCAGTTGGAACTCACCTCCCTCCATCTCACATCAGCCAAGACGGGTCTTTGGTCATCAGCGATGTGAAAACACTGCATTCTGGGCTCTACAACTGCTCGCAACAGAACAGAATCCTACTTCACACGCTGGATGGTGAGTGTCAATGGGTCGTATCACTGAGACATAAATAAACTTAGTAAATGAGGGTAACGGCACAATGTACACCACTGCTTTGTCCAGATATCAAGTTGATCTTCTTGTTGTTCTACTCAGTATCTGCAGAGTATGGTACCCCAGGTGGAAATAATCTCACCCTGACCTGCTCACTCACCTGTGTGGAAGATGGTAGATACTTCAATTTAACCTGGACTCACAGTGGCCAGCATGGGTTACAGAGTGGCCCTATAGCACACAACAACACCCTCATCTCGAAGCTCTTCCTCCCTGACCGCCAGGGCACAGAGAAGATAGCCTGCACCGTGCTCAGAGAGGGGGTTGAAATGGCTGTAAAAGAGTGGACCATCCAGAGAGGTAAGACTTTTGAAAGTAGTTTGGAACAACGCATAGCCATGATCTGTTTTGAGGCTGTATTCTATAATTACTTTGATGTTGTGATAAGATATTGAGTTGTAATACAGTATCTGTGACTTGGTACGTCTTTGAAAATAGGTAATGTACTACCTGCAGTGGCATGTTCAGCGCTTTGTTTGCTACTGTTGCTCTGTGCTGTTGGAGGGGGCGTGTATTGGAAGAGGCAGGGCAAGGGAAGAGCCGCCGGTACGTATTTGTTCATGTGTGTTAGATTGTGTATGTTACAAAACTGCAATTTTGATGTTGCATCCTTGATAAAGCCTACAGTAATGAACAACAGTGAAAAGGAAAGACATACCATCCTAATTAAACTGATGTGAAATAAAGATGACATTCGTCCCCCTTTGCCTATAGGAGGAGATGAACAGCAGGCACCTGTTGAAATGGTAAGGATTCAATAAGCACAACTATGAAGCCCAATTGAGTACGCCTATAGCTTGATATCTAATTTGTCTAAATGTCTTGTCTTGTAACCCTTTTACCATGTTGGTGAACTAAATTCAACTGGTTTTACACATTCCATATTTTCTTTGCAGACTCATATCTATGAAGATATTCAAGATGAAGCTTTACCTCAAGCAATGCAACATTCAGGAGTAACCACCAACAGTTTTTATGATCTTCTGCAAGCTGTGAACTGAGTGTAATGTCATGTCCTCTATTTTTAGAGTTTTAAATGTAATATTGTTGTACTAATTTGTACTTTGCATTGTTTTGTGGTTTGGATTTCCTGCTATTATATTTAGGGGGTTCCTTCTATTATATTTCTAAAATGTAAACTGAAAGTGTTTATTGGTGCAAAAAAAAATCATACAAATAAAATAACCTCTATAGAATATCAGCAGTTACCGCAGTAATAATTTCAATGTACTGGATTTTTTTTTTTTTTTTTTTATAAAAACGACTTGTTGTTTACAGGAACACATTCAGTAAGCCTCCTCAGTGTAGGGGTTTGATGACTAAGTCACACAACCTCCTGTCAGAGGCGTAAATATAGACAGTGCAGGTAGTTCAGTGGCACTGGGGCCAGTGGGGTCCGTGGAGAGCGGGCCCTCCAGCTGGGTCTACATAAACTATGAATAGTATTCAACTAAATGAATAATTTCTTATTATATTTTGTACTTTTTTCATATACAGAAATGCTGGGTAATATGCTGGGTAATATGTATGTTGTCCAATGCCAAGTCTCTATTTGATCATGACGAGATATAGCTAGTTTAGGCGCCAAATCTGAAGGTCAAGACTGACAAACTGAGCACATCTGCAAGCCGAGCGAGCAGCAATCATGCCTTACAAACATAGAAGCGGCAGCAAGAAAATATTTGAGCGAAAAGTACAGGAGGAGAAGGTAGCGAAGGTTCCTAAATTGGATTCATTTGGTTTCTTTTATGCTCGTCTCCAGCCCACGCTGAATGGGCTGACTATCCTGTCCATTGAACGCATCAGAGCCCGGGAGATTAACATTAAGGACATTGTCGAGGATTTTGCTCAACGCAAAGCTCGTCGAATGCCATTCAAATAGGTGAGTACAAGTGCTTTTTCAAGAGGATTTGGGGTTTCTGATGGGCTACCGTAGCCCCTATTTAATAGGTTGTTATTTCAGAGTCAGGTCACCGCCGAGCACCTGTTTCATAGTATGTGATTTTACGACCTGCGTAATTCCACTGTGTGCTGCAGCACATTGACCGTCTGTTCACGTTAACGCGTGTCAAAGCGCAATCCATGGTCCTGATAGCTTTCTCTTTGACCTCTCTACTTTACCAATATAATAGTCTAAGTAACTCATTCAACTGTAAAATTCAACACAGTTGGTAAAATATACACCTAATGGTGTGTGTGTGTGTTTCATAACTAACTAACTAACTAACTAGCGTATATTAGGGCCCTTCATAATGACGTGCACAGGGGCCCGTGGTAACTAGCTTACGCTTCTGCCTCCTGTACTGAAAATCATTCAGCTGACTTTCACATCCTGCATGGGTTCTTCCTCTGTTACTCAGTAAGAAACCTGTTAACTTCTCTTCAGCACTGTAAACTGTGTATATGTATGTGACTGTGACAAGAGAGAAAATACATGAGAATGAACAGATAAGTGTGTTTATTTTATACATTTTTTTTTTTTTTAATATATAGCATTAGATGGCAGTGTGTGAGCATTAGCAATACAAGTAAAACCCCCAGAACAGCATGCCTCTCTGTCTGGAACAGCTCCCAACCACATATCCTGTGGTGTACAAAAGCATCAGCACACATTGTGCCCCCATGGAGGTCACAAATAAAGGAATATGTCCAATCAAATCAAGCTAAATACAAGAATCCAATTGGGCCCCTCATCCATTTGATTATTTCACAACTAAGATTGATATTGTGTAATACTATGCAGGCTATACCAGGGGTTGGTATTGTTTAATACTATGCAGGCTATACCAGGGGTTGCTATTGTTTAATACTATGCAGGCTATACCAGGGGTTGCTATTGTGTAATACTATGCAGGCTATACCAGGGGTTAATATTGTGTAATACTATGCAGGCTATACCAGGGGTTAATATTGTTTAATACTATGCAGGCTATACCAGGGGTTAATATTGTTTAATACTATGCAGGCTATAATAAGTATGTGAATACCATTAAAACAACATTTATAGATGTTCTGTGTATGGTTAAGTAAGACATGGTTTGTTGAAAGATGATTATTCTTTTCACTGGCATTGAACTGAAAGAAAGAAAAATAAATAATAAAAGATTTTAATTAAATGTTAATTGATTACAGAATTGAAGTTATTAGAAACAACAATTGAACCTGGACTCACAGACACAGTGACCAGAGGCTAGATTAAATCCAGATTGCGGTAGATCCTCGTTTTAGCGCGCTTGACGTTTAAAGATAATTTCAGATTGAGCTGACATATGCAGTTTACAGCGAGTGCGAACCAGGCTACATTGCCTTTAAATGTCGATCGCGCTATAACGTGGATCTACTGCGGTCCGAATTGAATCTAGGCCCAGGTTAAAAACAACAACAAAACAAAATTGGGGAATAAAACTCACAAGTGTATAGCTCCTCCTTCTGGTCAGACTCTGCAAGTGAATACAGAACATTGGGGAAAATTGCTGTGAATAAAACAGGTGAAGATGTTATTTAGGTGTGCCAAGAGCACTCATAGCACATTCAGAATGGGACAGAATCAACGGACTTACCTAAGTCTTGTACATCTGCATACGTATGGCAGGGAGACTCATTTCCACCTGAGAAAGAGAGAGAGGCACATCCACAATACAATAATACTGTGTGTTTCAAAACATGTAACCTTACTTTACCAGGTCAATATAAACCAGAATAGTGTCCATACATACCTGAGTGTCTGCTTTACATTACCAGGTCAATATTAACCAGATTAATGTCCATGCATACCTGAGTGTCTGCTTTACATTACCAGGTCAATATTAACCAGATTAATGTCCATGCATACCTGAGTGTCTGAGGCGTCTGAGGTAAATGATCACTCCCAGTGTAAGAGCCATTATGACGATCACATATATGGATGAAGACACTATAGTTCCAACTGCAGCTGTCACAACTCTTTCTGGACTCTGACTGGCTGTAACTGCTGAGTAGAGCATCAATATAATATGATGACAGACATTCATGGTCTCATTTGATTGAACGTAGTGTTAAGCCTGGCGTGTGTCTCTAGTCCTCTAAACCCAATGGTGATAAATATGTCCACAAATATATTCAGTAGAATTGTTATTTTAAATAAATAGAATACAGAGAAAAGAGAAAAACATTGTACACATACCAGGGCTTGCTGGTTCAGTTGTGGTGGAAGTCCTAACAACCAGTTTCTCCTCTTCCCGTTCTGTTTCAATGATAGAACATAGATAGATAGATAGATAGATAGATAGATAGATAGATAGATAGATAGATAGATAGATAGATAGATAGATAGATAGATAGATAGATAGATAGATAGATAGATAGATAGATAGGTACTTTATTGATCCCCCGGGGGGGGGGAATTTAAAGAACATCAAATTGCCAATGCAATGGTTGAAAAATATAGATATAGTGCATTCAGAAAGTATTCAGACCCCTTGTCTTTTTCCACATTTTGTTACGTTACAGGCTTATTCTAAAATTGATCAAATTGTTTTTTTCCCCATCATCAATAGATACACAATACCCAATAATGACAAAGCAAAAACAGGTTTTTAGAAATGTTAGCAAATAAAATAAAAATACTAAACTGAAATGTCACATTTACATACAGTTGAAGTCGGAAGTTTACATACACACACCTTAGCCAAATACATTTAAACTCAGTTTTTCACAATTCCTGACGTTTTATTTCTTTCATCACATTCCCAGTGGGTCAGAAGTTTACATATACTCAATTAGTATTTGGTAGCATTGCCTTTAAATTGTTTTACTTGTGTCAAACGTTTCGGGTAGCCTTCCACAAGCTTCCCACAATAAGTTGGGTGAATTTTGGCCCATTCCTCCTGACAGAACTGGTGTAACTGAGTCAGGTTTGTAGGCCTCCTTGCTCGCAAATGCTTTTTCAGTTCTGTCCACACATTTCCTATAGGATTGAGGTCAGGGCTTAGTGATGGCCACTCCAATACCTTGACTTTGTGGTCCTTAAGCCATTTTGCCACAACTTTGGAAGTATACTTGGGGTCATTGTTCATTTGGAAGACCCATTTGCGACCAAGCTTTAACTTCCTGACTGATGTCTTGAGATGTTGCTTCAATATATCCACATACATTTTCCTTCCTCATGATGCCATCTATTTTGTGAAGTGCACCAGTCCCTCCTGCAGCAAAGCACCCCCACAACATGATGCTGCCACCCCCGTGCTTCACAGTTGGGATGGTGTTCTTCGGCTTGCAAGTCTCCCCCTTTTTCCTCCAAACAAAAGGATGGTCATTATGGCCAAACAGTTCTATTTGTGTTTCATCAGACCAGAGGACATTTCTCCAAAAAGTATGATCTTTGTCCCCATGTGCAGTTGCAAACCGTAGTCTGGCTTTTTTATGGTGGTTTTGGAGCAGTGGCTTCTTCCTTGCTGAGCAGCCTTTCAGGTTATGTCGATATAGGACTCGTTTTACTGTGGATATAGATACTTTGTACCTGTTTCCTCCAGCATCTTCACAAGGTCCTTTGCTGTTGTTCTGGGATTGATTTGAACTTTTCGCACCAAAGTACGTTCATCTCTAGGAGACAGAACGGCTGCGTGGTCCCATGGTGTTTATACTTGCGTACCATTGTTTGTACAGATGAACGTGGTACCTTCAGGCGTTTGGAGATTGCTCCCAAGGATGAACCAGACTTGTGGAGGTCTACAATGATTTTTCTGAGGTCTTGGCTGATTTCTTTTGATTTTCCCATGATGTCGAGAAAAGAGGCACTGAGTTTGAAGGTAGGCCTTGAAATAGACAGATACACCTCCTATTGACTCAAATGACGTCAATTAGCCTATCAGAAGCTTCTAAAGCCATGACATTTTCTGGAATTTTCCAAGCTTTTTAAAGTCACAGTCAACTTAGTGTATGTAAACTTCTGTTTTTGTGATATAGTATATTATAAGTGAAATAATCTGTCTGTAAACAATTGTTGGAAGAATTACTTTTGTCATGCACAAAATATATGTCCTAACCGACTTGCCAAAACTATAGTTTGTTAACATGAAATCTGTGGAGTGGTTGAAAAATGTGCTTTTAATGACTTCAACCTTAGTGTATGTAAACTTCCGACTTCAACTGTAAGTATTCAGACCCTATACTCAGTACTTTGTTCAAGCACCTTTGGCAGAGACTACAGCCTCGAGTCTTCTTGGTTATGACGCTACAAGCTTGGCACACCTGTTCTATGCAGAACCTCTCAAGCTCTGTCAGGTTGGATGGGGAGTGTCGCTGCACAGCTATTTTCAGGTCTCACCAGAGATATTTGATCGGGTTCAAGTCCGGGCTCTGGCTGGGCCACTCAAGAATATTCAGAGACTTGTCCCAAAGCCACTCCTGCGTTGTCTTGGCTGTGTGCTTAGGGTCGTTGCCCTGTTGGAAGGTGAACCTTCACCCCAGGCTGAGGTCCTGAGCACTCTGGAGCAGATTTTCATCAAGGATCTCTCTGTACTTTGCTCCGTTAATCTTTCCCTCGATCCTGACTAGTCTCCCAGTCACTGCCGCTGAAAAACATCCCCACAGCATGATGCTGCCACCACCATGCTTCACCGTAGGGATGGTGCCATGTTTCCTCCAGATGTGACGCTTGGCATTAAGGCCAAAGAGTTCAATATTGGTTTCATCAGACCAGAGAATCTTGTTTCTCATGATCTGAGTGTCTTTAGGTGCCTTTTGGCAAACTCCAAGCAGGCTGTCATGTGCCTTTTACTGAGTAGTGGCTTCTGTCTGGCCACTACATAAAGGCCTGATTGGTGGAGTGATGCAGAGGTGGTTGTCCTTCTGGAAGGTTCTCCCATATCCACAGATGAACTCTGGAGCTCTTTCAGAGTGATCATCAGGTTCTTGGTCACCTCCCTAACCAAGTCCCTTCTCCCCCGATTGATCAGTTTGGCCGGGCTGCCAGCTCTAGGAAGAGTCTTGGTGGTTCCAAGCTTCTTCCATTTAAGAATGATGGAGGCCACTGTGTTCTTGGGGACCTTCAATGCTGCAGAAATGTTTTGTTACCCTTCCCCAGATCTGTGCCTCGACACAATCCTGTCTCGGAGCTCTATGGACAACTCCTTCGACCTCATGGCTTGTTTTTTGCTCTGACATGCACCGTCAACTGTGGGACCTTATATAGACAGTTGGGTGCCTTTCCAAATCATGTCTAATCAATTGAATTTAGCACAGGTGGATTCCAATCAAGTTGTAGAAACATCTCAAGGATGATCAATGGAAACAGGATGCACCTGATTTCAATTTCGAGTGTCATAGCAAACGGTCTGAATACTTATTGTGTGCAGATTGATGAGGATTTTTTTTTGTTGTTGCAATTTTAGAATACGTCTGTAACTTAACAAAATGTGGAAAAAGTCAAGGGGTCTGAATACTTTCCGAATGCACTGTATATTCTGAATAAGAATGTACTAGCAAATACTCACCTTTAACCTGTAGCTTGACCTCAAAACAGCATTCATTTTGTCCCATCTGCAACCTACATCTGTACCATTGGCTGTCACTGTACTCCACCGGGGAGAGAGCCAAAGATGCATCTCCTGAACTGATATTTCCTCTAAAGCTCACCCTTTTTCCTAGGGATGTTAGGTTAGGGTATTGAAGTATGTGGGTCTCAGTGTCTCCCTTGATCTCTCCCCAGGACACTGATGATATTTGGGGCTTTCCTGTTGTCATGTTCAACAGGCAAGGCAGGGTAGCTATTCCGTTGAGTGCTGCCATAACTGAAGGTAGGATTTTGCATTCTTTGGAGGAGAAGATGGGCTTACTCAAACAAGTTTCACTCTATTTGTATTTGACATTTACACAGAGAGAAAGGGAATATAGAATTTTACCTTTCACTTTTAGAGTGATGTTTTTCACCATGACACATCTCCATCCCTGCCAGACCTTGCAGCTGTAAAGGCCTTTGTCAGATTTCTTTACATCTCTTAGAGACAGGGACAGGTTTCCAGCCACCACAACATCTGCTCCCGACTCAAATGCCACACGTTCTGACTTACGGGCCACAGATGGATCATCAGGCCACACCAAGATGTCCTCAGGTTTAGGTGAAAGTTTTGTCCATTTCACTCTGGTCTGTGAACCTCCGCTGGTAGATGTGAAACAGGGGAGGACAGCTACCTCTTCCTGAGTAGCTGTGATGAACTGTGGCGCCTCTACATGAGAACAAGACTCAGCTCCTGGGAAATTAGGAAAAAAATAGATCAAATTAGCATTATGAACTTTTGAAATATGCATACTGCTCTAAAAATCACTATCAGACAATGAAATAATGTGTAATTTCAGCCAGAACGATTACTCACCAGCACACTGTGTTCGGATTATCAACAGAAGTATTGATAACCTGTGTGACTGGAACAGTGCCATTTTCCATGTGAGTGTGTGAAGTTCCTTATCAAGTTAGTCTCTCATCTCAGACCCAATCTCAGTTCTCCATGGCCTAGTTTCGATATTGTTCATGAATACATATTTGCTGGGAAACATTTATTGTTTACATATCTTGCATTACTCACCTCATATGTACAGTTGAAGTCGGACGTTTACATACACCTTAGCCAAATACATTTAAACTTTTCACAATTCCTAACATTTAATCCTAGTAAATATTCCCTGTCAGTTAGGATCACCATTTTATTTTAAAAATGTGAAATGTCAGAATAATAGTAGAGAGAATGATTTCAGCTTTCATTTCTTTCATCACATTCCCAGTGGGTCAGAAGTTTACATACACTCAATTAGTATTTGGTAGCATTGCCTTTAAATTGTTTTACTTGTGTCAAACGTTTCGGGTAGCCTTCCACAAGCTTCCCACAATAAGTTGGGTGAATTCTGACCCATTCCTCCTGACAGAACTGGTGTAACTGAGACAGTTTTGTAGGCCTCCTTGCTCGCACACGCTTTTTCAGTTATGCCCACACATTTTCTATAGGATTGAGGTCAGGGCTTTGTGATGGCCACTCCAATACCTTGACTTTGTTGTCCTTAAGCCATTTGGCATCAACTTTGGAAGTATGCTTGGGGTCATTGTCCATTTGGAAGACACATTTGTGACCAAGCTTTAACTTCCTGACTGATGTCTTGAGATGTTGCTTCAATATACAGTGGGGCAAAAAATTATTTAGTCAGCCACCAATTGTGCAAGTTCTCCCACTTAAAAAGATGAGAGGCCTGTAATTTTCATCATAGGTACACTTCAACTATGAGAGACAAAATGAGGAAAAACAATCCAGAAAATCACATTGTAGGATTTTTAATGAATTTATTTGCAAATTATGGTGGAAAATAAGTATTTGGTCACCTACAAACAAGCACTCCTCTGTCCTCCACTCGTTACCTGTATTAATGGCACCTGTTTGAACTTGTTATCAGTATAAAAGACACCTGTCCACAACCTCAAACAGTCACACTCCAAACTCCACTATGGCCAAGACCAAAGAGCTGTCAAAGGACAACAGAAACAAAATTGTAGACCTGCACCAGGCTGGGAAGACTGAATCTGCAATAGGTAAGCAGCTTGGTGTGAAGAAATCAACTGTGAGAGCAATTATGAGGAAATGGAAGACATACAAGACCACTGATAATCTCCCTCGATCTGGGGCTCCACGCAAGATCTCACCCCGTGGGGTCAAAATGATCACAAGAACGGTGAGCAAAAATCCCAGAACCACACGGGGGGACCTAGTGAATGACCTGCAGAGAGCTGGGACCAAAGTAACAAAGGCTAACATCAGTAACACACTACGCCGCCAGGGACTCAAATCCTGCAGTGCCAGACGTGTCCCCCTGCTTAAGCCAGTACATGTCCAGGGGGTGGAAACATCATGCTTTGGGGATGTTTTTCTGCAAAGGGACCAGGACGACTGATCCGTGTAAAGGAAAGAATGAATGGGGCCATGTATCGTGAGATTTTGAGTGAAAACCTCCTTCCATCAGCAAGGGCATTGAAGATGAAACGTGGCTGGGTCTTTCAGCATGACAATGATCCCAAACACATCGCCTGGGCAACGAAGGAGTGGCTTCATAAGAAGCATTTCAAGGTCCTGGAGTGGCCTAGCCAGTCTCCAGATCTCAACCCCATAGAAAATCTTTGGAGGGAGTTGAAAGTCTGTGTTGCCCAGCGACAGCCCCGAAACATCACTGCTCTAGAGGAGATCTGCATGGAGGAATGGGCCAAAATACCAGCAACAGTGTGTGAAAACCTTGTGAAGACTTACAGAAAACGTTTGACCTCTGTCATTGCCAACAAAGGGTATATAACAAAGTATTGAGATAAACTTTTGTTATTGAACAAATACTTATTTTCCACCATAATTTGCAAATAAATTCATTAAAAATCCTACAATGTTATTTTCTGGATTTTTTGTTCTCATTTTGTCTCTCATAGTTGAAGTGTACCTATGATGAAAGGCCTCTCTCATCTTTTTAATTGGGAGAACTTGCACAATTGGTGGCTGACTAAATACTTTTTTGCCCCACTGTATATACAAAATGTTCCTTCTTCAAGATGCCATCTATTTTGTGAAGTGCACCAGTCCCTCCTGCAGCAAAGCACTCCCACAACATGATGCTGCCACCCCCGTGATTCATGGTTGGGATGGTGTTCTTCGGCTTGCAAGCCTCCCCCTTTTTCCTCCAAACATAACAATGGTGATTATGGCCAAACAGTTCTATTTGTGTTTCATCAGACCAGAGGACATTTGTCCAAAAAGTATGATCTTTGTCCCCATGTGCAGTTGCAAACCGTATTCTGGCTTTTTTATGGAGGTTTTGGAGCAGTGTCTTCTTCCTTGCTGAGCGGCCTTTCAGGTTATGTCGATATAGGACTCGTTTTACTGTGGATATAGATACTTTTGTACCTGTTTCCTACAGCATCTTCACAAGGTCCTTTGCTGTTGATCTGGGATTGATTTGCACTTTTCGCACCAAAGTATGTTCATTTCTAGGAGACAGAACGTGACTCCTTCCTGAGCGGTATGATGGCTGCGTGGTCCCATAGTGTTTATACTTGCGTACTATACAGATGAACGTGGTACCTTCAGGCGTTTGGAAATTGCTCCCAAGGATGAACCAGACTTGTGGAGGTTTACAATTATTTTTCTGAGGTCTTGGCTGATTTCTTTTGATTTTCCCATGATTTCGAGAGTTTGAAGGTAGGCCTTGAAATTGTGATATAGTGAATTATAAGTGTCACGGTCGGGTGTGTAGAGAGTAGACCAAGGCGCAGCGTAGCGATAGTTCGACATCCTTTATTTTAATAATGAATTTGGTATCGAACTATACAAAATAACAATGCTACATATAACAGAAAGGAACCACACTTACTTCGATCACGAGACATTCGAACTCCCAGACTCTGACCATAGAAATATAGAGAAGCAAAGCTTCTCTATGGCCAGAGCCTGACAATAAGTGAAATAATCTGTCTGTAAACAATTGTTGGAAGAATTACAGTACTTGTGTCATGCACAAAGTAGATAGCCTAACCGACTTGCCAAAACTATAGTTTGTTAACATGAAATCTGTGGAGTGGTTGAAAAATGAGTTTTAATGACTTCAACCTAAGTGTATGTAAACTTCCGACTTCAACTGTATATACTGTATTCTATACTATTCTACTGTATCTTAGTCCATGCCGCTCAGACATCGCACATCCATTTATGTATCCTTAATTCATTCCTTACTTAGATTTATGTGTATTGGGTATATGTTGTGTAACTGTTAGATATTACTTGTTAGCAGGGCCGGAGTGGGGCCACTTTTCAGCCTGGGAGTTTCAGGCCCAAGACCGGCCCACCTTTTGTCATGGTGGAATTCCAAATTAGCATTTTTTCCAAATTGGATAAATGAAGCAATAGTTCAGCTCCTACTATTGTGTAGTTTTTATTAATACCATGGTGCAACAAATAATGTAAAGGTTAAATAATAATTCACTTAAGCTGAGAAGTTAACAAAAAATATTACACTATTCCACAAGGATAGGTTGAAAAATTAACAAAAGCAGAAAGAAAGAAAGAAATTAAGCATTTGAAATATATCTCACTCTTCTACAAAGAGGCATATTGACTAATGTTTACAGTTCAAGTCACAGTACAGTTTACAGTTACATTGCGAATAGCACCAACAGCATCTACAGCATCAGTAGCCGCCTAAGCAGTGCACTGGTTTCAGCCACTTTATCGATAACTGTGTCGTTGCTTATAGACGGGGATTTCCTTCTCTGTGCACATTAACATGAAAGCCTCCAAGTTGTCCTGATTCAATGAGCTTCGTAGCCTATTCTTCACAAATTTTAAAGTTGAGAAGCTTCTCTCACATGCAACCTGTGTGATGGACAAAGTCAACAGAAACTTATATGCTAACCCAATTACATGATAAGCATCTGTGAGGAGGTTATACTGTGAGAGTATTAAATGGCCACAAATGGCACAGTTTTTGCAGGAGGAACAGGTCCTGCTTTCAAGTTCCATCTCTGGTTCTTCCATATATGGCACTCCACCACTATCGTCCTGACCTTCCTGTGCCACCTCACTACATGTCCTGACAGTATAACCTTCAAGAGAGGACTGTTTCAGTCTGTCCCACTGGTATGCCAGTCTAGAAAGCTCAGTTTGTAATGTGCTAACAGTAGCTCTGTCATCAAACCTAAGCAGACATTTGCTGATTTCCTGGAGTGCTGAGTTAGGGAGCCCATTTATCTTAATTTCAGGAAAGTTTTTAGGGTCAAGACAAGCAAAATCTGAGGAAAGTTTTGCATTTGCTGAAAACCTCCTATCTATGCTACCTGCCACAGTGTCCAGAATAACATTATGGACATTCACCTCAAAGGCAGCATCAGATGAGGCTACTGGTTCATCATCTAAAAGCTCTCCTGGCATTCTTTTCTTTTTTCGGACACGCTTCTCTGGAAGTGCAGTCTGCACAACTAGTTCATAGTTGTCCATCTCTTCCAGCTTTTCATTGGCCCAACTCACAAACTTATCAGCTGCCACTTTCACTCCCTCAAAGTCCCTGACATATTTTTTGAGGTTATCCTTTGTCCCCTCAACCAGACGCTGAGCTGACAAAATATCCATTCCGTGTGTCTGTAGGTACTTGGAGAGGGGGGATGTATGTTGGAAAATGCGAAGGAAAGTTTGAGCAATGAGGATAATCTCATATTTCAGAAGATTTTCAATTAATCCTTTTGCTTTGACCCTCACTGTTGACTTCATACTTCCATCTTCCTCAACAGAGGCTAGGGTCAGCAGCAGGTCAACAAACAATGCATCCTGGGGATTACCAAAACTCCCAAAGACCTTAGTGAGAGCTTGATCCTTAGCCCACCACCTGGTTTCCCCTATGGGCTCAGTCTCCTGTGACGTTTGTCCTCACTTGTCTCTTCCCAAGTCTGCATACATTTCTTCTTGCTTCTTGCTTTGCTCAATACAACTGCTAATGTGCTGTTGAAGGCACAGATCATAACGACTCAAAAGTATTACCAACTCTAGAAAGTTGCCATGATTGACTGCAGTATCTTCTAGTGTATAAAGCAGCCTCTGCTTTATCCCCTCTGTAACCAAGTCCACATTTGCCAATTACTTTTATCACATCTATTATGCGTTCCATCACCTGACGCTTCTTCTTCACCTGCTCATGATGTAAAGACATTTGTTTGTCTGCCAGAAGGCTTTATATAATCTGCCCTTTTAGCCAACAGAAAGTAAGCATCAGCACTATCTCTGTGGATCTTACTTTTCTCATGCTCTTCTATCCGCTGATGAACATGTTTCCATGTTTTCATACCTCCCTTTATGAAAGGACTATCACTTGCAGCAGGTGCAAATGCCAAACACACAGAACAATACAGAGACTGTGTTTTTTCACTGTATGTCAACCACTTGCGGTTGGTGCCATGCTTGCTGTGAAAAACTTTAGCTAGTAGGTGATGTTTTGTGGGCTGCTGAGGATGGTAATTGAAAAATGCTTGCTTGTGAATAGGTTGACAACGCTACAACGGTATTAGCAGAATAATTAAGTTGCAGCGTTGCTAATGCTAATCATTACTAGGTCCGTCTCTCTTTACCTGTTGACACTTGTGTTTGTCCTCTTGAAAATAAATCTGTAAAGTTGGCACATTTTAGTGATGTGTCATGCGCAAAAGATGCGGCTCTGAGAGCCGATGCTTTGTAGTGAATCAGAAGAGCCGGCTCGCATCGAGTGAGAGCCGGCTCCCAGTTTTTTTCCTTTCGCTGCGTGCTTACAGGCAGAACTTTGTTTTGATTGGTCAGCAATCGCATCGCGGCCAATCAGATGTGAGGATATGGGATCATACCATTATGTAAAAACAGAGAGGGGGGTGAAGTGAAGCGGCACTCCACTGCAAGTTAATGAGTCGTAACAACGTTAATAACGACACTGTCTGTCAGATAGCGGTGAGGAGAGTGTGTGAGTCGTAACTATGAGTGACACCCGAAAGAGAAGCAGCATCTGGCTCCAGTTTAAAGACAATGGAAACAACAAAGCAGAGTGCGTTCACTGCAAGATGAAAATTACTTTAAGAGCAGGTTCCACCACAAACCTGCATAGACATATGAGAACTGTCCATCCTACAGTGCAGTTAGAGGAGAGAGGGCAAGCTAGCACCCCATCTACAGATCCTGGTGTGTCTCATCCCCAAAAAACAGCAACTGCAGCAGCATCTACTGGCTTCCCCACACATGCAGGTATAACCTCTCCTACTGCAGCTCAAAGCAAAATAAGCCAGTTTATACCCAAAGTGATGACCCCATCCAAACAGCACAGCATTGATGTAGAGCTAGCTAAAATGATAGCTACTGATTTCCAACCCTTTTCAATTGTGGAGGACAGAGGTTTTAAAAGTTTTGTCAAAACTTTAAATCCCACATACACTCTTCCCAGTAGAAAAACATTGTCCCAAACAACAATACCTAAACTATATGACACAGAACGGGCATTATGGCAAGTAAGGGTGAAACAAGCTCCATCAGTTTGCCTGACAACTGACTGCTGGACCTCCAGAACAACCTGCTCTTTCATGGCTGTCACTTGCCATTTCATTGAAAATTACAAGATGACATCTTGCCTTTTGGACTGCTTTGAGTTCACAGAGAGACACACTGCAGAAAACCTAGCAGATGAGCTAGTAAGAGTGGCAAAAGAGTGGCAAGTAGAGGACAAAGTAGTGTGCTGTGTGAGTGACAATGCAGCAAACATCACCAAAGCCATAAAAATTCTTAAGTGGACCCATCACCCATGTCTGGCACATACACTAAACCTCATGATTAGAGATGCCCTAAAGGTGGTCAAACCAACCGTGGATAAGGTGAAGGCTGTTGTGGAGTTTTTCCACAAAAGCACAGTTGCAACACAGAGGCTAAAGTCCACACAGTGCCAGATGGGGATGCCTGAACTGAGGCCCAAACAAGAGTGTGCCACCAGGTGGAACTCAACATTTTATATGTTGAAACGAATTCTTGAAACAAAAGATGCCATCATCTCCACCCTGGCCCTCATCAACGCACCAGTTGATGCTCTATGTCAAGAGGAATGGGAGCTGGTGAAAGAGGTCTGCACCGTCCTGCAACCATTTGAGGAGGTGACTGTGGAAATAAGTGCAGACAGGTACCTTGGACCATTTTTTTTCACTACTACCATTCAGTCAATATTATACATTGCAGAAACAATACAGTATAATGTGCCACATATAATATGCCACATACTTTAAAAAAAGCTTCATTTTAAAAGTTGCTGTTTCTCTCCCTCAGCTATGTTTCTGCCTCAAAAATGCTCCTGCTATGCAAAGGTTTGCAGCGTGTGACAGCCCAACAGACTGTAACCATGCAGAAAGGGAAAGAATTGGTTGCAGCTCTTTGTTCAGCCATGGACCGGAAATTTCTGCGTATGGAGTACAACACTGTCCACTCAGAAACCACATTATTGGATCCTAGGTTTAAAAAACTTGCATTCAATGACAACAGAGCTGTTGATGAGGCACTTCAGAGAATTAGTGCAGCAGCAAGATGCACCCCTAGCAGCCAGCCAGCTCCGCCATTAGAAGGCCAAGTGTATGAGGAACCACAAACCTCTGTTGTTTGGAGGCTTTTTGATGAAAGAGCTACAGGAGATGCTACAAGAAGAAATCCTACAGCTGATGCTATACTGGAGGTGAGGTCTTATCTTGAGGAGCCCATCATCCAACGAGCAGAAGACCCACTGAGCTGGTGGCAGGCCAAGGCCTCAGTCTTTCCACGCCTGGCGAAGGTGATGGAAGGGAGACTGTGTATTGTGGCAACATCGGTTCCTTCAGAGAGAATCTTCTCAAAAACAGGGCAGATAATCTCAGAAAGAAGAAATAGGATCAGTCCATCAAAGCTGAGGCATCTGATTTTTTTGAATGTCAATCTTCACTGAGGACATTAATACTGTTTGCTTGAGTTTGGTTCTAGTTCTGTTCTAGTTCAATTCTGTTTATTTGCTGTTTTTTTGTTGTTAATTTGTGCAAAAAAATGTTTGATTAAAATGATTAAAAACAAAAGAATGCTTTTGTAACAAAATAAATGCATAAAAACACTGCACATGAAAGGGTTTTCAACACACAAACCATTTTTTTTTTTTAAAGTTAGGGTAAAATAAAGGCCTACAAAAAAATCCTAAATTAAGAGCCGTTCAGGAGTCGAAAGAGCCGGCTCTTTGGGAGCTGAGCCAAAAGAGCCGGCTCTCGGAAAAGAGCCGAACTTCCCATCACTAGCACATTTGGCAGCATCCTCCTCCAATGCCCCTCCTGGCCTCTTCCTCCCATCCATCCTCCCTGACGCGTACCGTAGGGCCGGCCCAGAGAAAACGTTTAGGAAAAGACGGACTATGGACCCAACCAACTCTATGGGAGGGGAGGGGAGAACTCCCTCATATGGTACAACCCATGCAGAAGCTGCGCGCTGCGGTGTCAGAATGCGGAACGTGTGTAGCCTAATGTAACTAACGTGACAAATGTAAAAAATAAAATAAAAAAAATAATTCTCGACCCGCCCAAAAGTGAAGCGGCCCACCGGGAATTCTCACGATTCTCCCGATTACCCACCCCGGGCCTGCTTGTTAGATATTACTGCACTGTCGTAGCTAGAACACAAGCATTTCATTTACACCCGCAATAACATCTGCTAAACACGTGTATGTGACCAATATATTTGATTTGATTTATTGACTTTCCACATAAAAAGCATGTTGTTTTGAAGATTATATGCTTAACAGTGCCATTTAGTGTCAAGGCTTGAAAACAACTTATTTGCTTAAAATCAATTCACTGTAATTTCCACATTTATCCAATTAGTTATACAATACTTAGCCTAAAAGTACTGTAATATTACATTTAATCATTTAATAATTACTTCCTTTAGCCATAAGTTACAAATGTATACATGAAAAGTGATTACACACTTTTGCTGAAAGTAGATGAAAGCAATTTAATCGTTGTTTTTTTATATGTAGACAATAATGTAGTGTGCAGTGTTTATGTGGTAGCCTGGTCTAGTCTATGTTAAATGCAAACCACCTAGTTCCTTGTCCCCTCCATAGACTCTCTTTCTTCCCTGTCTGTTCCATCTGCTGTGAGTGGATGTGAGAGGGGAACTTACGAATTACCACACTCTAACTTTAACTCCCCACACTTCCTCTTCTGTCACAATATACAGATACATACTTAACACTTTCATTATTGTTGACACAACGCTCAGCATCCCCTGGCCCCTTTGACTACTCTCTAATCCACCAAATTACAGCAGATTGACATGGACAAACATTTGCAAGGTAAGTCTCCGTGTCATATCTGTCATCTCTCGCTGTCTGTCTTTCTGTTGATATGCATTCCACAGATGTTATAATCAATTAAATCAATCAATTAAATCTAATCTGTTAGCTTTAGTTAAATCGTGTGAATGTGTGGTTGTTTTATAGGCCCATTGCATCGTGATGCACAAAACAGTTCCCTTCTATCTTCTGGCTTTACTATTTGCTCTGTGTTACTTGTTTAGGAGATGACAGTAGATCACCAATAAGGAAGTGAGTAATAACATGTTTTCTGAGTTGATCCTCATGTTGTTTCAGGAGGGAAAGCATTTGGATTCCTCAAGTCTCAGCAGGATGAGAAACTGAACTCCATCAATGAGGTCTGTTGTTCATCTGTCTAGAAATGTTATTAGGGCTATATTATCTAGCTATAGTATTATTAGCATCTTATTATCTCTGTAAACTATAAGATCTCAACGTCTGCTTTGTCATTTCTATTCTGAAGGTTTTTCTCACCGATCCTAAATATGCAGACGAGGAGGACCTCAGCTCAAAACTGGAAATGTTTAAAAGTTAGATTTTCAAGTATTTTAATGTCAAATTGATCAGGCAGTTATCAGATACCTTGATGAATGAATCAATCAATGAAATAATAATGTTCTGTATTGTTTTACAGACAAATACATGGAATTTGATCTCAATGACCAAGGAGACATTGGTATAAAAAAAAAATGTTTTACAACAATCCCTGATGAATAACAAGATTAGGCTAATCAAGAGGACAACATTGAGTCTCTCTCTCTCTCTATCTCTCTCTCTCTCCTCTCACAGACATGATGGGGCTGAAGCGCATGTTAGAGAAGCTGGGGGTGGCCAAGACTCACTTGGAGCTGAAAAAGATGATGTCAGATGTGGTTGGCGGCGCTGCACGAGACACGTTCTGTTACACAGACTTCCTAAATATGATGCTAGGGAAGAAGAGTTCCATACTCAGACTGTAAGTTAGAAGAAAACTGAAACTACATTAATGAAGGCATTACATTAGACCTGAAACGATTCTGAACTTTTGTAATCCACTGTATTTCCTTTAAGGCTATATGTATTTTAACTACACTATTTGTGTAATAATATGTGTTTGTTAATTTCTCTCTGCCGAAGGATCTTGATGTTTGAGGAGAAGGGGAAAGATCAGGAGGCCAGAGAGAGCGGACCACCGCAACGCAAGACTTTTTCAGATCTGCCCTGAATGCAATTGCATTATGGATCCAATCTGTTCATATAAAAACTGAATGTCAAATTAAGTGGTTTATATAGGGTTCATTGTAAGGAATAAATAAAGATTTGGTTGATCCATAGGCTAGTCCATTTGTTGGTGAAAAATGTGTGCGCAGCTCTTGATTGAATATGCTTAACACAGTATATCAATTGTCAGCCTTGCTGATAAAATGACTGAATCACATAACCACTTTGGTTGTTAAAGTTTAATGCACAATTTGATGGATTATTCGTATTATTATTTATTAATAATTCATATTATTTATGGTGAGTTACCGTGGTGATTTGTATTAGCTGTAAAGACCATGGATCTCCATCCTCACCCATTTTTGATTATCTGTGTAGCTGCAGTGAGAAATGCCTTACAGTGGCCAGTCACAGGCAGTGCTTAATTTGTAAATCGGGAGGCGCCAGAACAAAAAGTGAGCACGAGAGGGGTGACCTGAGGTACTGAAAAATCACCTTCATAATAAAGCATGCATATCATCGCATTTGCGTAGTGGTGTAGACTAGAGCAGTAGAGTAGAGGTGCTTGCAGAATGTATTTTGTAGCTTACCTTTAGCGGTACCTTTTTTAATACGGCACAAATGATTGAAATGTCAGGCTACTTTGACACTGAAAAACTGAGCATGTGAGATTATTAAAAACGACCTCGTATTGAATCCATCAATAGCCTAGGCCTACGTGAGTGGAGGAGACACACATATTGTTCAATATGAGGAGATAATTATAGTCCTAAAAAAGCTTTCCGGTTTCAATGACTCACCCAATGATGCGCAGCTCACTCAACCGCGATGGCTGATACGGTCGTGTCAAAAGGCTATCTCTCGTTTTAGTTTGTAAAAGCAATGCTGTTCGCTCAATATGCCTATTTGGAAGTTGGTAAAATATTTCCGTAGCCTACAGACAGATACGAATTTTTGTTTCAGCGGGAGACATTAGCTTTCCAACCTGTGCTATCCCACGATTGTATTTGAAATATTGCGAAAGGCCTGTTTTGGCTGTATTCTGTTTACTGACAGACTGCCAAGCGTTGCCGACATTAGACGATTCCTTGTGGTTGGGCTACACACAATTCACAGCTAGGATAAAACATTTTTAACAGCTATTGATCTTCTGTGGCTAAGTTATAGGCCTACTCCTGGTGTAGTATTCAGAATTATTGAATGTATTTCTGATCAGTTCAAATTTATTAAAATGTATCAAGGTTACTGCAGCACCACCAGCACCATTCCCATGGCTATGATTCTATAAGGAGATAAATGATGAAGTACAACTCTGGAGAGATGGCAGTTGCAGGCTCATGTCTATCAGAGCAGAGAGAGGGACATGGATCATAGAAAGTCGCTTCTCTCTCACACCACAGCAACTGTCACGAGTTGGTCTCTGCTACAATTTTGCTTAAATCATAAACCCCAGCTGTCCCAACCGAATCATTTCTTAGAATATCTGTTTTTTTTGTTGTTGCCTGTTTTGCATTTTATTTTGGCATTATGTGTCACATATCAGTTTGCAAACAATGTAAAAAAAAAATGTATTGAGTTAATAAAGCCACATACAATCTTGGTCTCTTTTTTGCTTTCTTGATTAAGGCAGCTCCAAAATGCAGGTGTTTTAGCTTAGTTCAGCACTTTCTGTGGTGGTGGGGCAGCCAGCGGAAAATACGGAGCTCAGGGGTTGGTAATGTTCTCTAGTTGGCAGTGATTGGCTCAGTGTTCTGTCACTCATGGGGACACTACTTCACCGTTACATCAGAAGTGCCCATCCAAGAAGGCTCAAGGTCATTGGCCACAGATAAAATTACGTCAAATCACAATATATCTACAGTAGCATTGATTAGATTAGACTGATCATGTTAACGTCATACTTTCAAAATCTTAGCTAGCAGTCATCATGAATCAAGTCGACAATCTACTAGCAAATCCTTTGCACTTGTCATATGAAGAGAAATAATGAAGAGAATTTATAGATAAAACGTATCGGTGCTCATCTGCCATTGGACATAAACATTACACAACAAGTTGGAAATCGCAAATTCAACAATGATTGGTCTGGAAGGAATCAGTGGTAACTGCAAGCGTTGCAAAGCAACCAATAGCCTGCTACAACACAACTGGGATCTCTGAAAAAAACTAGCTCCAACTGTAAAAATAAGCTTTGAACGGTCATCCAACTCGGAATTGCAAGTCGGGAACTTGTTCCGACCTGAAGATCACTGATGTCATCATGATTCGAACTTGTTATTTTCAGAGTTGCCACTTGTCTTGAAAGCACCATGAATCCAGATAACGCCAGACTTTGATGACAAAATTTGCCAGCGAAAGAACCGCCGCGCTACCTTCCTGTTCAAGTGAGCACAGCACAACAAGGTGAGTCTAAAAATGTATTGTATGCTGCTGCATAAAATATGTAATATGCCAGGGAGATATGTATACTGTAGCTAAGAAAGTAATACTAAGTGTATGTTGTGTAGTAAGCTGTTAGCAGCCCATGTGCCTCACCCTGATAATTTGGTCCCTTTTCCCCTCATAATTTAGCCTACTGTTATGACTTGGTGGTGCACATGTAGCCTATAGCCTATTTTAGAGAAATGTAATTATCAAATATTGTAAGAGCTTTTATTGTCAGCTTCTATGCCCCCTTTATTTATTCTACGGTTCTGACTTGGTGTACAGAGAGAATACTGTAAGAACGACCCATGTTCTGAATTCTGTCGCTGTACATTTCAAAAGTTCTGAACAAATAGTTATATTGACTACGTCCATCGTAGCTTGCTCAATGTCTTAATCGAAATTACGGATTGCCTCTTATCTGCTCGTCGTCCCCTTATGCCATAGTTTGTACATCTCAATTGTCAGTAGAAACCACATTCATTTAAGCAAGTCTGCCATATCAGCTATGTTTTTTTTAAAGGCAGTAAAAAGGAGGCTGAATTAACTGTTTCCCTGCCAGACAAGGAAAGCTGTCTCACCTTCCCTGAATGACGGGTCGCCACTGGTTGTGTTGTGTAGTGGCTTTGCTGGCATGCATCAAAAAACATTTTGATTTACATGCTAACATCACTACTAGTCACAGGGCTTTTTCGACATTGCAGCTGTCAGGCGACTGCCGACTGACTGATCTACAAATCAACTTGCAACATAAATAACGACTCATTATTATTTGTAGATCAGTCAGTCACAATTTACCAATGATACGGTACATCACAGTTTTGATGCTCTTGAACACGGCCACAAATTGGATGTTTTGAGACTCGATTTGGTAGAAAATAACTTGACATAGAATCGGAGCATCAAGACTCAGGACTCGACTTTGACAGACCTGACAGACTTGATTTGAAATTATTTGTTTTTTTACACTCATTTTGTCAGCACGTGCGTGGACAGAGATCTGTATATAATGACGAGAAGCTCAAAGTCAGGGTTATCCAGAACATTTCATAGGCAGCAGCTGTTAAAAGGGTTGAGGGTTTGAATGGTGCACCTGAAGAGTCCATGGTGGTGGATAGGCCTTCACTGAAGGCTGCAGGTTAAGAAGGTGGACTTGTTGCCTTTTTATAGCTATGGTAATTAATGACACTGCCAAGGTGGAGAGAAGGTCCAGGAAGATAGAAATCATTGTGGATGCAGCGGAGCGGTTCATGGGGCTGAAATATTTTATTGGCGAAGGCGTTACATGGAATATTGTCACAAGCCGTACCACCCTCTCAGGCCCTAGAGCCCGAGAAGGGAGATTTGTTTTGTTAATGTACTATTTTTATTTGGGTGGATTAAGTTCGTTTCCCTATTACGTATGGATTTTCTTTTTACCTTGCTTAAGTTTCAACCCGTCCAGTTGGTGTCGGCAATACACCTTTTGGGGTTGTAGTCCGCCATAAAACCCACAGAAGAAGACTTTCACAGCGCATTGTCTTCTGGAAAGGGCTGGAACTACTCGGCCTTTTGACTGGAACAACAAACTGTTAATCAACACAGGTCGGAGAAGCCGAAGATTCCACCGGAAGTAGTATTATTGTTTACAGCACTTAGCTAAGGTGCTAGCTAGTTAGCAAAGTAGCTGCCGGTAGATATATCTAGTTAACACAAAATAGGGTGAGTAAACGTGTGCTGACACAACACATTTGGTTTTACGCGGAACTAAATTAATTGTTTAGTTTCAAATCAGTATGGATTTCAGGCGTTAGCTAGCAAACGTAGCTAATTATTTGCGTTAGCTAGCTAACGTTATTAAACTAACGTAAGCTAGCTAACGTTATTAAACTAACGTAACTAACGTTATCTAGGTAGCGTTATCTATGTAGCTAACGTTAGCTAGCTAAAGTTCTTGATGCATCATTTTACTAATACATACTAAGTTTAACAACATGACTTTGTTCTAGCCCAGTACTAACACATCTGGGCTTGATTAGATTAGCTAGCTAGCATCTCCGGGGCAGAAAAAAAGCCTGCAATGTTACTTCAGGTCCCTGGACAAGAATGGGATACACCACTAGCTAGCTTTATCTTCTAGTGCATCAATGGAAAGTCTGAAATGCATGTAATTTTTTGCATGCCTTTGCACCATCACCCCCTCACTTGTTCAGAGGATGAGCAGCTCGGAGGAGGTGTCCTGGATCTCCTGGTTTTGTGGCCTGAGGGGGAATGAGTTCTTCTGTGAGGTGAGTATTTTTTTTATGTAACCTTTATTTAACAAGGCAAGTCAGTTAATAACAAATTCTTATTTACAATGACGGCCAAACCCGGACGACGCTGGGCCAATTGTGCGCCACCCTATGGGACTCTCAATCACGGCCGTATGTGATACAGCCTGGATAGCTTTTTTTATTTTTTTATTTAACCAGGTAGGCCAGTTGAGAACAAGTTCTCATTTACAACTGCGACCTGGCCAAGACAAAGCAAAGCAGTGCGACAAAAAAAACAACACAGAGTTACACATGAGAATAAGCAAACATACAGTCAATAACACAATAGAGAATCTATATACAGAGTGTGCAAATGTAGTGCAAAATGCTAGGAATGTAGGACAATAAATAGGCCATAGTGGCGAGATGATTTACAAATTAGAATTAACACTGGAGTGATAGATGTGCAAATAGAGATACTGAAGTGCAAAATTAGCTAAAATAATAAATATGGGGATGAGGTAGTAGGGTGGGCTATTTACAGAAGGGCTATAAACAGGTGCAGTGATCGATAAGCAGCTTTGACAGATGATGCTTAAAGTTAGTGAGGGAGATAGGAACCTCTAGCTTCAAGGATTTTTGCACTTCGTTCCAGTCATTGGCAGCAGAGAACTGGAAGGAATGGCGGCCAAAGGAGGTGTTGGCTTTGGGGGTGACCACTGAAATATACCTGCTGGAGCGCATGCTACTGGTGGGTGTTGCTATGGTGACCAGCGAGCTGAGATAAGGCTGGGATTTACCTAGTAAAGACTTGTAGATGACCTGGAGCCAGTGGGTTTGGCGACGGATATGTAGTGAGGGCCAGCCAACGAGAGAATACAGGTCGCAGTGGTGGGTAGTATATGGGGCTTTGGTAACAAAACAGATGGCACTGTGATAGATTACATCCAATTTGCTGAGTAGAGTGTTGGAGGCTATTTTGTAAATGACATCGCCAAAGTCAAGGATCGGTAGGATAGTTTGTTTTACAAGGGCATGTTTGGCAGCATGAGTGAAGGAGGCTATAGGAAGTGAAGCGAAATAGGAGTGAAGCCGATTCTAGATTTAATTTAGGATTGGAGATAATCTGAGTCTGGAAATTGAGTTTACAGTCTAACCAGACGCCTAGGTATTTGTAGGTGTCCACGTATTCTAAGTCAGACCGTCAAGAGCAGTGATGATAGTCCGGTGGGCGGGTGTGGGCAGCGTTTGATTGAAAAGCATGCATTTAGTTTTACTAGAATTTAAGAGCAGTTGGAGGCCACGGAAGGAGTGTTGTATGGCATTGAAGCATGTTTGAAGGTTAGTTAACACAGTGTCCAAAGAGGGGCCAGATGTATACAGAATGGTGTCGTCTGCGTAAAGATGGATCAGAGTCACCATCAGCGAGAGCAACATCGTTGATGTATATAGAGAATAGGGTTGGCCCAAGAATTGAACCCTGTGGCACCCCCATAGACTGCCAGAGGACCGGACAACAGGCCCTCCGATTTGACACACTGAACTCTGTCTGAGAAGTAGTTGGAGAACCAGGCAAGGCAGTCACTTGAGAAACCAAGGCTGTTGAGTCTGCCAATAATAATGCTGTGATTGACCGAGTCGAAAGCCTTGGCCAGGTCGATGAAGAGTACAGTACGGTCTTCTATCGATGGCGGTTATGATATAATTTAGTACCTTGAGCGTAGCTGAGGTGCACCCATGACCAGCTCGGAAACCAGATTGCATAGCAGAGAAGGTACAGTGGGATTCAAAGTGGTCAGTGATCTGTTTATTAACTTGGCTTTTGAAGACTTTAGAAAGGCAGGGCAGGATGGATATAGGTCTATAACAGTTTGGGTCTCCCCCTTTGAAGAGGGGGATCACCGCGGCAGCTTTCCAATCTCTAGGGATCTCAGACGATACGAAAGAGAGGTTGAACTGGCTAGTAATAGGGGTTGCAACAAAGGGTCCAGATTGTCTAGCCCAGCAGATTTGTAGGGGTCCAGATTTAGCAGCTCTTTCAGAACATCAGCTGTCTGGATTTGGGTGAAGGAGAAGCGGGGGAGGGGCTTGGGCAGGTTGCTGCGGGGGGTACAGAGCTGTTGGTAGGGGTAGCCAGGTGGAAAGCATGGCCAGCCGTAGCAAAATTATTATTGAAATGTTCAATTATTGTGAATTTATCGGTGGTGACAGTGTTTCCTAGCCTCAATGCAGTGGGCAACTGGGAGGAGATGCTCTTATTTCTTATTTTCCATGAACAGTGTCCCAGAACTTTTTGGAATTAGTACTACAGGATGCAAATTTCTGTTTGAAAAAGCTTGCATTTGCTTTTCTGACTGACTGTGTATATTTGTTCCTGACTTCCCTGAAAATGTGCATATCACGGGGCTATTCGATGCTAATGCAGTGCACCACAGGATGTTTTTGTGTTGGTCAAGTGCAGTCAAGTCTGGGGTGAATAGGGCTATATCTGTTCTTAGTTCTACGTTTTTTGAAAGGGGCATGCTTATTTAGGATGGTGAGGAAAGCACTTTTAAAGAACAACCAGGCATCCTCTACTGATGGGATGAGGTCAATTTCCTTCCAGGATACCCGGGCCAGATCGATTAGAAAGGCCTGCTCGCAGAAGTGTTTTAGGGAGAGTTTGACAGTGATAAGGGGTGGTCGTTTGACCGCAGACCCATTACGAACGCAGGCAACGAGGCAGTGATCGCTGAGATCCTGGTTGAAAACAGAGGAGGTGTATTTGGAGGGCAAGTTAGTTAGGATGATATCTATGATGGTACCCATGTTTACGGATTTAGGGTTGTACCTGGTAGGCTCCTTGATCATTTGTGTGAGATCTGATCTGAGATTGAGGGCATCTATCTTAGATTGAAGGACAGCCGGGGTGTTAAGCATATCCCAGTTTAAGTCACCTAATAGTACAAACTCTGAATATAGATGGGGGGCAATCAATTCACATATGGAGTCCAGGGCACAGCTGGGGGCTGAGGGGGGTCTAACAGGCGGCAACAATGAGACTTATTTCTGGAAAGGTGGATTTTTAAGAGTAGAAGCTCAAACTGTTTGGGCATAGACCTGGACAGTATGACAAAACTCTGCAGGTTATCTCTGCAGTAGATTGCAACCGCCTCCTTTTGCAGTTCTATCTTGACGGGAAATATTGTAGTTGGAGATGGAAATTTCAGAATTTGATGGCTTTCCTGAGCCAGGATTCAGACACAGCTAGGACATCGGGGTTGGCGGAGTGTGCTAAAGCAGTGAATAAATCAAACTTAGGGAGGAGGCTTCTGATGTTAACATGCAAGAAACCAAGGCTTTTGCGGTTACAGAAGTCAAGAAATGAGAGCGCCTGGGGAATAGGTGTAGTGCTGGGGGCTACAGGACCTGGGTTTACCTCTACATCACCAGAGGAGGAGTAGGATAAGGGTACGGCTAAAGGCTTTAAGAACTGGACGTCTAGTGCGTTGGGTACAGAGAATAAAAGGAGCAGATTTCTGGGCATGGTGGAATAGATTGAGGGCATAATGTACAGACAAGGGTATGATAGGATGTGAGTTCAGTGGAGGTAAACCTAGGCGTTGGGTAATGATGAGAGAGGTTGCATCTCTGGAGACACCAGTTAAGCCAGGTGAGATCTCCGCATGTGTGGGGGGTGAGACAAAGGAGCTATCTGAGGCATGTTGAGCGGGACTTTGGGCTCTACAGTGAAGTAAAACAATAATAACTAACCTAAACAGCAGCAGGCAAGGCATATTGAAATGAGAAAGAGGCAGAAAACAAACACAGTTAATCAAGAGAGCTAAGACAACGACGGGTAATGGCGATGAATGGACAAAGAGGGTCAGATAGAGAAATTGTTGTGCTACACACAGGACCTGAGGCCTAGCATATAAACAGAATGAAGTACCATATAACGAAACAGTCCAACAGGCATCAGCTGTGTAGCCGAGTAATCGTAAGATCCGATGAGCAGCAAAGAGGTGAGCCAGGGAGCAGTTCAATGGGCGTTGCACTAGGCGAGCAGGAGGCACAGCGTTCAGAGTGCTAGCAGGCCGGGGCTAGCAGATGGATCTTCAGCGACGTCGCTGAGGAAAAGCCTGTTGAGTTATGTCAGAACATCACAGAGAAGAACAGACCGGGGAAAGACTATTACTGTGCCTTAGCCAACTGTTTGTGAAGCTAGTTGTTTGTTTGAAATACAGAATTAACGGTTACAGATACCAGCCAAATATACCCTAAACACAGATGATGCATTTCATGTGAAAGAGGACTCAAAATACAGTGTTTATATTGGGGATGGTTTTGTTTTTGGTGCCATAGTGTGTAACCGTGACATAAACTTGTTATCTCGTGGTGATAGCTTCAGATATTCTATCACATAGGCTACATTGCTTAATTTAACCTTTAACTCTTCTGCTTATCTTAATTGCCAATACTGAAGTAATCCCTTTAACCTGTAATGCAATTGACCAACCGTAGCATATTCATATAAAGAGTAGTAGACTGTGTTTGGCAGCTGTACGGTTGGCAGCTGACAGCTACTAACCATGTTGGATCTATTCCACTGTTTCAGGTCGATGAGGACTACATTCAGGACAAGTTTAACCTGACAGGACTCAATGAGCAGGTGCCTCACTACCGCCAGGCCCTTGACATGATCCTGGACCTGGAGCCAGGTGAGCTCATCACTACACCGTCTGACATGAATTCACACTGACTTCCTATAGGCTAATTTATCAGTTCTGTTTGTATTTATTAAGTGCTTTTCAAAAGACCCAAGGACACAGTATGTACATTTTTAAAACCACCAGAACAAGCGTGAAACATTTTGAGATTTTCTATTGGCTTAATGTACCAGTTCCATTTGTAACTGCTTTTCAAAAAGGCCCAAGGACACTGTTTTACTGTTCATCATAAAATCAACATTATAGAAATGGAACGTTATGCAGGACACCTTTATTTAACCAGGAACAAATTCTTATTTACAATGATGGCCTACCTACATGGCCAGGCCCTGGAGCAAATTAGGGTTAAGTGCCTTGCTCAAGGACACATCGGCAGGTTTTTCACCTTGTCGGCTCGGGTAATCGAACCAGCGACCTTTCAGGTTACTGGCCCAACGCTCTAACCGCTAGGCTACCTGCCGCTCTGATGGCAGGCACAGACATGATGGCAGGCACAGACCAGGAGCGGTTCACCAAGCTGTTGTTGTGGAAATTCACCACCATGTTGTGGAAATTACCACCAGGAACACTCAAAGTCAATATTAAATAAATCCTCCTTTATTGTCAGCGCGTTGGAGAGGTTCCAACCAACTCAATGCACCATAGTACACATGCCAATCAGGAGCTTTGCTGGGGCAGTCCCAACAATTGTCTAATATATGGCTATACACAGACAAGTTATATATTTGTATGATTTAGCTTAATTAATCATTAACGTTTGCTTCATTCATGTGACTGACCAATACTGGTTCAAAACATGTGACAGACCAATACCTCACAAGGCTTCTTCTCTCTAAGCAGAGACCTTGAAACCGAGATATATTTTGTTCTCAAAACAAAGGTCTGGGCATACTGCCAAATTGCAGCTACTGATAGTGAGGATTCATTCATTCAGTCAGTCACTTGCATGAACACAGAAAACGATTTATTAGAAAAGCACATGAATAGAACACAGAAATTGAGTTATTAGAAAAGCACAGACAGAAAAAATGTCCAGCACACTGTGACCATGTACTAGCACACTGTGACCATGTACTAGCACACTGTGACCATGTACTAGCACACTGTGACCATGTACTAGCACACTGTGACCATGTACTAGCACACTGTGACCATGTACTAGCACACTGTGACCATGTACTAGCACACTGTGACCATGTACTAGCACACTGTGACCATGTACTAGCACACTGTGACCATGTACTAGCACACTGTGACCATGTACTAGCACACTGTGACCATGTACTAGCACACTGTGACCATGTACTAGCACACTGTGACCATGTACTAGCACACTGTGACCATGTACTAGCACACTGTGACCATACTGACGTCAACCTTGTGTTGATCTGAAAGCCTCACTTCTTATGTGTTTTACATAGAAAGGAAAGGCCCGCACACACTAATGCTGCCTCCCAGCGCTGTATTCATGCACCATGTCACTATAGGTGTCTGTGTACCTTGTGTGTTGATCTGAAAGCCTCTGT
This sequence comes from Thymallus thymallus, assembly GCA_023634145.1. NCBI lineage: Eukaryota > Metazoa > Chordata > Actinopteri > Salmoniformes > Salmonidae > Thymallus > Thymallus thymallus. The sequence continues at coordinate 29,976,316 of CM042415.1, read as the reverse complement.
CATGTCTATCTCTGTCAGATGAAGAGCTGGAGGACAACCCCAACCAGAGTGACCTGATAGAGCAGGCAGCAGAGATGCTCTACGGGCTGATCCACGCACGCTACATCCTCACCAACAGAGGCATTGCTCAGATGGTAGTAAACCCTACATGTGTATACACTGGTCTGGATAATCTCTATATCAGGGCTCTCCAACAGGTAGATCGTAGCCCACCTATGAGTAGCGCCCCAATCAATTCTGAAAAATACATGCTTTTTTTCATGTGTTCGATCGCAAACTGTCATAAACATAAAGCTCCTGGCTACTATCCAATCAAAACCACATTGACATTGTCCCACCCCTGGTTAGCCACTATTGGCGTAACAACAGCAACATTACTAGACTGACACATTCCACTCTGTCATGTCTTGTGCTGCAGCAGTAGGTAACAGCAGCAACATTACTAGACTGACACATTCCTCTCTGTCATGTCATGTGCTGCAGCAGTAGGTAACAACAGCAACATTACTAGACTGACACATTCCTCTCTGTCATGTCTTGTGCTGCAGCAGTAGGTAACAGCAGCAACATTACTAGACTGACACATTCCTCTCTGTCATGTCATGTGCTGCAGCAGTAGGTAACAGCAGCAACATTACTAGACTGACACATTCCTCTCTGTCATGTCTTGTGCTGCAGCAGTAGGTAACAGCAGCAACATTACTAGACTGACACATTCCTCTTTGTCATGTGCTGCAGCAGTAGGTAACAACAGCAACATTACTAGACTGACACATTCCACTCTGTCATGTCATGTGCTGCAGCAGTAGGTAACAGCAGCAACATTACTAGACTGACACATTCCACTCTGTCATGTCATGTGCTGCAGCAGTAGGTAACAGCAGCAACATTACTAGACTGACACATTCCACTCTGTCATGTCATGTGCTGCAGCAGTAGGTAACAGCAGCAACATTACTAGACTGACACATTCCACTCTGTCATGTCGTGTACTGCAGCAGTAGGTTACAGCAGCAACATTACTAGACTGACACATTCCTCTCTTGCTAGATGTGCAATTAAATGGGAATCACACTCAAAATAAAATGTTTTTTTTGTGGGTCCTTTATTTGTCTATTAACCATTATTATACCAGGTATATTAATACCAAAAAACATATTTGAAAGCCCCCCCAAAAAATAAGGCTTGCAGAATTTTTTTATTTTTTTTTTGAAGTAGCTCATGCTAGGAAAAGTTGGAGACACCTGTTCTAAATTATACCTGTCAATCTGTAGTTAGTTTGGCTTTCTTGGACTAGCTGTGTGTGACCATGTTTCACACTGAAATATGTTTTGGTTTGCAGTTGGATAAGTACCAACAGGGGGACTTTGGCTATTGCCCAAGAGTGTACTGTGAGAATCAACCCATGCTTCCTATTGGTGAGTTTGACTTGAATGTGCTCGTACTCCAGTTCACTCACAGAACATACCTCCTCCTCTTTTCATGGAATTGAACCATTTCTCTCCAGTCATCTTTGAACTATATCACAGTTTGTCAGCACAGGTCTAAGGGAATCTTCAAAGAGATTATTCCTGCTAGCACAGTAAATATATTTGATCAATATTTTCAATTGCCAGCTGACACCGGGATAGATTTCTGTGCCCTCGGCTGTGTTGCATAGATGTTGATTCTCTCCTCTCCCATAGGTCTGTCAGACATCCCAGGTGAGGCGATGGTGAAGCTGTATTGTCCAAAGTGCATGGATGTATACACACCCAAGTCCTCGCGGCACCACCACACGGACGGGGCCTACTTCGGGACAGGATTCCCCCACATGCTCTTCATGGTGCACCCAGAGTACCGGCCAAAAAGACCTGCTAACCAGTTTGTGCCAAGGTCTGCCTGGTTTATTTCTATAATTATCTTTGCAAACTCATCAAGATGTTCTGTTTGCCCCATGTGACTACATATGATTTGATAGTGTTATTACATAACTTGTGTTCCGCTTGGAACTGTACCAACAACTATTTGATTGGGCTGATTTGAAGATTGATATGAGACATGTTAGCATAATGGCAGCCTTCTACTAGCCACACTTATTGTGTTCTAATATTTAGTTGTTGTTTTTTTTTCTCAGGCTGTATGGCTTCAAGATCCACCCCATGGCCTATCAACTCCAACTCCAGGCTGCCTCCAGCTTCAAGAGTCCTGTGAAGGCTATTCGCTAGAACTTATGTCGATTTTTACTTGGTTGGAATGAAAGCAGTGGATTATGTACATCAATAAAGGCTTGTTAAAAACTCATGACATACAATACATACATGTAGATCAGGGATGGGTAACTCTTTTACCCCCATTCCTAGCAAACACAGCTGATTTAAACTAATTGTATTCTAAATTGATGATCAAGGTTAGTTCATTATCGGAGTCAGGTGTGTTACATGCGCCTGGGGCAAAAATGTGCCACCTATCTGTCCCTAGAGGACTGGAGTTGACCATCCCAGGTGTAGATAGATGCACATGTCAACATTTAGACACCAGTCCATCTCTTATACAGGATGCTGTTTTGTGATTGGCTCCCTCTGTACTTTAGCCTAGCATAGCCTAATTCTGATCTTTTGCCCAATTATTTTCACTAAAATGCTGACCTGAACTGTATTGGCTGGCTCGGATACATTCTCTTCATGGTTTCCTTTCCTGCATGTTTCCATTACCTACGGTAGACACGCAACCTGGCCAGCCCAGTACAGCTTGGCAGTGTGAAAAGGGTGATATACAACAATCTTCAAGTCCAGATGATTATTCAAGTCCAGATGATTGGCTGAGAATCCAATTAACAACCAGTTTGAAATGTATTATCGATTAATTAGAGAATGCATGCTGCACCAATCAAATTTAAGATATTGGATGGAGTATATTAGATACAAGACATGTTCTTCTCAGGGTGTTGGCCAACATAGGTTTGCTTTGTGCTTACATAAAATACCAGTGATGGAACACTGAAAATGGCCAGGCCACTTAAGCCATCATTAGTTGTGAACATGTCCATGACCGATGATGAAAGAACAGAGTTGTCTCTTGTCTGGACACTAAATGAGATGCATGGTTTCTGTTGCATTGGTCTGTTACAGTATGTGTTATTGAACAGGTGGATATTGATTTCATGTTGATAACCTGCAGCTACAGAGTTTACACTATGGTACTACATTTTACATTTATATTGTACAGGTTTTTCTTTCAATCTAGAATTCCAGTGGTAATGCTGCTATTGATTTACTGAGTTCTGTATACAAGCATCTGGAATTAAGAATTTTTAATAAAATTGTATTTGACAACTCTATTAGTCACCTTTTATTTAAAAATGCTCTTATTGTGACTGAAATCATCATGCTCAGACACTACACACCACTTGATAATTCATTCAGATTGGATTTATTTAATAAAAAAAAAACTGGGATATGTGTCACAAAGCAACAATGTTTCAAAATGAAGCGTTTCGCTGTTTCTGAGATTCTATTGTATGCTCTCTGAAGGGGGTCCTTCTAGCTAATGGTTTGTTCCACCTTCACACACATCTTCAGAGGGGAAGCAAGGTCTACCAATTGTCGTTATCTAAAAGGGTTCTCACACGTCTTTTATTTGATCTACCAAAGGACAGGGTACAGCAAGTGATAGAGGAATCTACTCTAAACAAGTGGTAAAGCTTTACAAACTTGGATGATTATGAATGCGATTGTGTGAACAACATATTGTGACTTCTGTGTCTAAAAGCCTGCAAACAGGCTTGTGTTTTAAAAAACATTCCAGTACAAAGAATCACATGAAACAAACAGTCCCTACTTTACAAAGAAACAATAGAACACAAAATATGTGCCCCTATATGAAAGAAAAGCCACATACACTGAGACCGCTGCCTTTTGATACTGATAAATACATCTTGTACTACTGTGTTTAAGAGCAGAGTATCATTTGGCCCCATCTGCAGGTCTAGAATGTACATTAAGACTGAACATTCTTCATACAATCATACAGAGGGCTTCTGTCTTGCTGTATTGATAAAGACATAACAAAACCTGAGAAACAGACCAAAGCATTGTTCAGATGTTTCATCAAATCAACAACAGCTTTGAAAATCAATCACGTTTCTATCTGAAATCATTTTAGGGGACAAAACACGGCGGGACCTTCCATTGCACTCACATCAGTTAAAAGAGGAAGCAAAAATACAACGCAGAATACGTACTGGGAAACATGGGGGCACTCCCAAATTCAAGGTGTAAAAAAAGAATGTTGATATGAGAAGCTACCATTGAGTAGGATAGGAACTTCAATAACTTAAAAACCTAATTTTGTACAAATACTATAAAAGCCGTAATGCTGTAAAATAGAGTAAACATTTCAAAATAGATAGTTGTCATCACGTCTAAGTTTATAACAAGAGGGTCATCGTGGCGTGACCTAGTAGTATTACACATGTTAACCTGGCTGGTTAAGAAAGAGATATTTCACCTGAGCAGAGAACAAATCCAAACAGGCATGGTTGTTTGAGAATGCAATATCTTTGTTCAATAGTGAGGTATGTAGTTTCAATTTGAATATTCAATTAAAAAATATATTCCTCAATTATAAACGTAAATTAACTCAAAGGAGTTCTCCCTTTCCAAAAATACGTCTAGTTTCTGTCCAGCATCTTAATCTGATTGAAAAAGTCTCTGATAATGTTATTACTTAAAAGCTCAGTTGACACAGTGCATTTATATAAAAATTAGCATGTTAAAGGGAGACTCAGAGAAAGAAATGACGTTTCCACGAGCGGCACCGCAGATATTGAGATGAGCGAGATGCAAGACTTTGCTCTCACACAGTATCTGCCCATGTGCACGGGTTCGCTTCACTCTGTTCACAGCGTGGTAGCCAGGGCACCAAAACAGCGGAGAAGTTGAGCCTCGCACTTCAACGCTCTTAGATGTTTTGCGGAAATTGACCAACTATGCTGTTTACTTTCTGCATCTACGTCATATCGCTGAGTCTACGTTTAAACTAAATGATCCAGTAGTAGCCAAAGCAATAAAAACAACATATTTGTTTTGTAAGTAAATAAACATTTAAAATGACCTAAATGATCTTAGAACTGAAAAGGTTTGTTCATCTTTCCTACTACAATAAAAAAAGGAGTCATTTGGCGAAATATGAGATTGGAGTGGAATAGACCAACATGAAGCCACCATGCAGTCAGTCATATCCCACTGGGCAGGGAGACACAGGATGTGTCCCAAATGGCACCATATTCCCTTTATAGTGCACTACGTTTGACCAGGGTTCCTCAGGGGTAGTGCACTATAAAGGGAATAAGGTGTGCCATTTGGGATGCAACCACAGTGGTTCTGGAGGGGGCCAGTCTGGACACAATGCCAGTCTGGGTTGAGGAGGTGGGGGTGGCTCTGGGATAGTGAGATTAGTCATTTGGTCCCCTATACTAGAAGTCTCTGGTGTCTTGAGCGTCAGATCCACAGGGCTGCTCCCTGACTGTGTGTTGGGCTGAATCACATTGCTGTTGCTCCGCCGTCGCTTTCCTACAGGAGACAGAACTTCAGTTAACCTCCTGCTAGATTGTTGTACACCTTATGAGAAAGATGAACCATTGTGCTTGATCAGGCCTTGGTGTGTGTGTAGAAGGAGCCGTCATAATACACTGTACTGTACCTGGTCAGCCTCTGAGTCGGCAGTGATGACGATCCTCTTCTCCACTCTGGTCTCTGATGCCCCTCTTTTTACCACCTGGGAGAAGGAGAAATAGTCAGTGGCCATGACACAGATGAGGGGTGTTTGTGTGTGTGTGTGGTCTACGGTGTACCGTAACCTTGGAGATGTGAGTGGTGGTGGTAGTGATGGAGGTGCCACTGGTTTCCCTGCTGGTCTCTGAGGTAATGGTCTGAATGCTGCTCAGTGCTGAAGCCTCTTTCTCCCCGTCTCTCCCGTCAACTGACACCTGAGAGGAAACAAACAGAACGGCTCCATGGTAACACCTCAGTCATGGGTAGTGTTAAAGACGGTGCGCTGTCCTGAACGAAATGCCATGAACAGATCCCTGAACTCTGCCCTGATTATACCCTGTGGTAGTTAGAGTTCCCCAGCTGTAGCATCATCTTTATTATCATGGGGTCGCTACCTCGGCAGACTCGTAGGTGATGGTCTTGGTCTGGGTCTGAACGATAGGGACATCCTTAGTGGAGACGTCAGTAGGGAGGGAGTTGGACAGGTCTGTGATGGTGACTGTCTGGGTCTGCACCAGAGGGGGCTGGGGAGGGAGGAGAACACACTCGACATGTCAAGAATAGAGCCGACATGGTTTCTTTCCTCTACAGTCAAACAGGCATATAGGCTCTATATCACATCTTTATATCTCAACCTTACATGATGCTGTGTTTATATACATCATTGGCACAGCTGTAATTTTTTAATGTTTCATCAGCCACTCCCTGTATAAAACACTCAAACCACACATCTCTTTTCATTCACAAATGATTGGGTCCACTCCCCATTCCAGTTTCACCAAGATTGACTTCCCACCACCAGGAGGCCAGAGAGAGAAAGAAAACCCAATACCAAGAGAATCTTGCCACCCTGTGTGTGTGTGTGTGTGAGAGAGAGAGGCTTAGAGACATTGTCCTTGTCTCCTGCCATCAACACCAGAGAAAACACTCCCTTACACCATCACTGTGCACCGCCTCTGCAGCCGGCTCTAGCAGAACTCAACCACCCTGACCAACACCAGTATGACTACAGTATAGATTCAGTGTTTAGATTCGTCTGGATAGTTGTAGCCATGCTGCAGATGGGTGAGTGTACACTGTCTCCCATGGAATCACCCAGACAGAGCAGAGGACAGGCAGAGGAGTATATTAACAGGAGATGGTCAGGGCAGAGGCTGGGCTACCTGGAAACAGCGTATGACATGGGGAACACTGCTCACGAAATAGGAGGTGGGGGAGGCTCCAGTTATCCTCCCAGACTTCTCCCTCCTCAACCCTGGGTATGACGGCTCCTCCTCTTCCAGCACTGTACCCTGGAGCTGATAGGATTGGGGCAGCTGTGCCCTCTTCACCTCAACGATGGGTACATGGCTGGTGGTGATCCCAGAGCTAACATGCTCATCCTCCTGATCACATAGCCCCGCCGCCCCAGGTGCATGATTGGATTTGTAGTCAACCCTATCAGGCCCAGTTTCTGTGCTCCTAGCAGGGCTGAGGCTGGGCCCCCCTGATGTCCGTACAGTGCTGCTGGACTCGTCCTGTTGTAGCGCTGCTTTAGTGTCCGACTCTTCCCTTATAGGAGTAATACACACACTCTAAGAGAAAGACACAGCACACATATATCCACTGTGTAAACAACTGTAGGGAATAAAACTATGGTTTCCAGGATCAAACATGTTTAGCAAGAATTTATTGAACTTGGGGGTCAAAATTGATTGTCAAAAGGGCATGCAGCAGGACAAAATCTCTTGCAGTTGACAAGAGGGTTTTACCAAACACCAGTCAACGTACAGTGGCTTGCGAAGGTTTTCACCCCCCTTGGCATTTTTCCTATTTTGTTGCCTTACAACCTGGAATTAAAATTGATTTTTGGGGGGTTTGTATCATTTGATTTACACAACATGCCTACCACTTTGAAGATACAAAATAATTTTTTTTGTGAAACAAACAACAAATAAGACAAAAAAAACAGAAAACTTGAGCGTGCATAACTATTCACCCCCCAAAGTCAATACTTTGTAGAACCACTTTTTGCAGAAATTACAGCTGCAAGTCTCTTGGGGTACGTCTCTATAAGCTTCCGCTGGTGTACAGCAATCTTTAAGTCATACCACAGATTCTTAATTGGATTGAGGTCTGGGCTTTGACTAGGCCATTCCAAGACATTTAAATGTTTCCCCTTAAACCACTTGAGTGTTGCTTTAGCAGTATGCTTAGGGTCATTGTCCTGCTGGAAGGTGAACCTCCGTCCCAGTCTCAAATCTCTGTATTTAGCGCCATCCATCATTCCTTCAATTCTGACCAGTTTCCCAGTCCCTGCCGATGCTGCCACCACCGTGCTTGGGATGGTGTTCTTGGGGTGATGAGAGGTGTTGGGTTTCCTTGATGGCCAAAAAGCTCAATTTTAGTCTCACCTGACCAGAGTACTTTCTTCCATATGTTTGGGTAGTCCCACATGCCTTTTGGCGAACACCAAACGTGTTTGCTTATTTCTTTCTTTAAGCAATGGCTTACTCTTCCGTAAAGCCCAGCTCTGTGGAGTGTACGGCTTAAAGTGGTCCCTTTGGACACCCTCTGATGACGATTCTCTTCTCCACTCTGGTCTCTGAAGCCCCTCTTTTCACCACCTGGGAGAAGGAGAAATAGGCAGCTCCTTCAGGGTTATCTTTGGTCTCTTTGTTGCCTCTCTGATTAATGCCCTCCTTGCCTGGTCCGTGAGTTTTGGTGGGCGGCCCTCTCTTGGCAGGTTTGTTGTGGTGCCATATTCTTTCCATTTTTTAATAATGGTGCCCATTATGGATTTAATGGTGCTCCGTGGGATGTTCAAAGTTTCTGATATTTTTTTATAACCCAACCCTGATCTGTACTTCTCCACAACTTTGTCCCTGACTTGTTTGGAGAGCTCCTTAGTCTTCATGGTGCCCCTTGCTTAGTGGTGTTGCAGACTCTGGGGCCTTTCAGAACAGGTGTATATATACTGAGATCATGTAACAGATCATGTGACACAGATTGCACACAGGTGGACTTTATTTAACTAACTATGTGACTTCTGAAGGTAATTGGTTGCACCAGATCTTATTTAGGGGCTTCATAGCAAAGGGGGTGAATACATATGCACGCAACACTTTTCCGTTATTTATTTTTTTGAACCAAGTAATTTTTTTCAGTTCAATTCACCAATTTGGACTATTGTGTTTGTCCATTACATGAAATCCAAATAAAAATCCAAGTAAATTACAGGTTGTAATGCAACAAAATAGGAAAAACGCCAAGGGGGATGAATACTTGTGCAAGGCACTGTAACATAGGTCATATATACCATAACATAGGTCATGTATACCATAACATAGGTCATGTATACCATAACATAGGTCATGTATACCATAACATAGGTCATATATACCATAACATTTTAAAAAGCTGCCCCAAAGTCACCTCGTCAATGTTAGATAGAAGTGCATACAAAAAACAACATAGTGAATTGTGATGAGGTATACACTGTATACTCAAATATACAATTTAGATGTTCACCAATGCTGGGTAAATGTGGTTCTATAGAAGGCTTCATACATCAAATACCACAATTGGATCACGCCACTAACTAATCCTACTAAGACATATGACACACTGACGTCTGTCTGGGTGTGTACACAAACAGGTTCTATTAGTGGTACCTGTACATATCAAAACTGTTCCTGATGTAAAAAGACACCTGTCAACTGTCATTGCCAGACGCACCTCGTCTAGTCCAGATAACCAGATATACAAAAACAGAAGTGGGTTTAGGAAGGAACAACAGTCAGCGGTGGGAACTGAGCAAGACACACAGGAAGTAAGTTCTGATTCCAGAGTCACATGACAGGATGCAGCTTCTGAAGTAGAAGAGGAAGATGATGATGAAGAGGGGAAGATGCATCTGTGATGTAGCAGAAGAGAAGAAGAAGGAGGCCTGCCTACACACATCCCTCTCTCTGGTCCTCTCCCTCTGGGCTGGCTCGGAAGGCCCCCCAGGACGTCACCTCAGCTGCGTTTAGAGTAGAAGTCTTGCAGGGGGCCACGCGGAAGGCGGATGGCAAACTGAGGGGAGAAGGGTGAGGGTGGAGAGGGGCAGGGGGTGGGGGGCAGAGAGAGATGAGAGAGGTAGGGGATGTTGAAATGTCTGTGATGTAGGGTAATGGATAGGAAGGCTATGCAAAGCTGTGTCATGGAAAACTAGATATAAGATAGGAACATTTGAGAACGCATTTGTCTGAGTCGAACTAGGTGGTTATGGGTAAACTGTGGGCCTTCAGACTCTTCAGTTGTGGGGGGCAGGAGTATCAGTGCACTGAATAACAGAGTGAGGAAAAAGTGGAGTGTGGGAAAGCGGAGTTAGGGAAAAGGAGAAGGAGGAAGGATGGAGGAGATGAAGCTGAAAACAAGCACAGCACTGAGGGAAGGAAGAGAGGAGGATGAGCACACAGGTCAACTCTTCTACTCCAGGGTCATGCAGTTTCTCTGTCCGGTCAGGTCTGGTTGTCATGCACTGAGGGGATGGTCAGACTGAGGGACAGCCAATGAGGAGGTAAAGAAAGAGCTGGGCTCAGAAACCTGACCAATAGGCTCAGACAGTGCATACCACATGCCCAAACCATAAGTCACTTCCTCACAACAAACAGCTGACCATTCAGACAGACTGGTCTGTTCCAAACAGTCTTGACAAGGTGTTCTCTTCAGTTGGCCCATGTAAACCGAAGTCTTTCCATTTTAGTAGGGTATTAATAACAGAGAAAGCCTTTCATAGACTAGATGGGTCCGGTTGAAAGAGAAAAGGCCTTGCTCATACAGAAACATTTTTGTCAAGACATGCAATGAGTGTTTGCATCGCAACAACACAAACCTTGACGAACAAAAGGGACAACCATAGATGGTGTTGTGGTACTCCACCCCAACACATCAACTTAGAGAACTCAACAGAGAGCCACACAGAGGGAAACGTGTGGTGAGGTTCTTCAATTCAGTCAATTCAAGAATATATTCACACATTTCCAAATCCTCACTGATGACGATCAGCAGTTTTCTATCCATTTCAATTTCTTCTCATCTCCCAAATTGACTTGCATTGAAATGGAACTGACCCCAACATTGTGTGCTAACATCCATTCCTTCTCGGTGGAATGGGAGAGCTGGGAAGCTGGCGTGAACTATAGGGAACTGATAGGAGGAGGTGTGGTACGGCAGAGTGTCTGGTCTGAGATGGTACTCACTCCGTCGGCGCCGGGCAGGGGCTGTCCATTGATACCCAGGCTGCGGAAGGGGGAGTGAGTGGACAGGCGCTTGTCCCATTCGCTGGGTCCCCGGGACTCTGGGACAGACGCCATGAAGTTCCTCTTCAGCTCACTGATACTGGTATGGTGCCTGATCAGGTCCTCCTGGGGCTTATCAAAGTCCTGGAGGAAGAGAGGAAGGAGGGAGGGAGGAGAGAGGGAGGGGGGAGAGAGGGAGGGGGGAGAGAGAGAAGAGAGAGGGAAAAAAGGCAGGGTGGGTGGAGAGAGACAGGAAGGAAGAGAGGGGGAAGAGGGAGGGGTAGAGAGGGAAGGGGGAAGTGAGAAGAATAGAGAGGGAAGGGGGAGAGAGAGAAGAGAGGGATAGAGGGAGTGTGGATGGGAGGGGGAAGAGAGAGAAGAGAGAGGGGGAAGAGGGAGTGTGGGTGGAGAGAGGGGGGAAGAGGGAGGGATAGAGTGGGAGGGGGGAGAGAGAGAAGAGAGGGATAGAGGGAGTGTGGGTGGGAGGGGGAGGAGGGAGGAGGGAGAGAGAAGAGAGAGGGGGAAGAGGGAGGGATAGAGAGGGAGGGGGGAGAGAGGGATAGAGAGGGAGAGCGAGAGCGAGAGCGAGAGCAAGAGAGAGAGAGAGAGAGAGAGAGAGAGAGAGAGAGAGGAAAATGACAACCAAACGTTTGGTTTGGAAGACAAGCGTGGAGAACAGAAGTGACAGAGTAGATATGTAGAAGGTGGAGAGAGAAAACAGGTGTGTCAGAAACAAGTGCACTTTAATGTCACTCATATGAACATGTTTAGAAAATAAACAATGTCAACCAAGCAGCAGGTTACTTTGCTGTTCTACTTGACTCAAAGCGACAGCGGTAAAGCAGGCCAGAGCTCAGTTCATCAGATCGATTCAAAATATAATATATTCTCTGAGCTCTCATTGAGAGCTTCTTATTAAATCTTTGGTAAATCAACCTGTTAAATTAGAGAGAGCAGCACTACAGAGAATCAGAGCGAGGTGATGTTAGCGCACATTACTTTTTGTCACAGATGCAGGTTGCCACTATGCAACGTCAGCGGCATGGCAACCTGTTTCTGTGGCTGGCTGATATGGTGATGAGAGCGGTGGAGCGTACTCTTACAAGTAATTTATTCAAAACTGCATAAATATATGACTTGGAAGATATGATAAACTGGATTCAGACAGAGGCAGGCTTGTGATGAGAGAGGTGGAGAGGGGAGGTTGGTGGTTGTCTGCACTAGTATGAGGATGAAGCCCTTTTCTACTGTATACCGAGGATAGAGACAAAGCTGAAACAAGATGACAGGGATGTAATGGTAATGCTTCTACTAACACTCAAATGGCCTCGCTAGAAGACAGGACAACATCTCAGCTGCATGACGTGGCCCATCAGTAACACTATCTACAAATACCACAAATAAACACTCCTTGCTCCCTTTCATAGAACCTGTATGGTGTGATGTCTGGGTGAGAAGAGACTACAATCCCAATCATATACTTATATGAGAAGCAATCAGGAGATATCTAATACTCAACAACATTCCCCTGAAACAAGTAGCTAGTTGTGTTGAGTTAATAATCGCCAGGCACAAAGAGGATACACAGTCAAAATCATCTAATAGAAAACCAAAGATGCCTGTGATTCAGTCATGTCACATGCAAAGCATCCTGTTGTATTATAGCAGCCAGTAGCCAAAGAGCAGGAAAACACAGCGTATAGAGGCAGATCTCCAGAAGACGGGTATACAAACCTCCAACATTAAAAGGCTATGTCTGATATAAATTGAGTCACCCTCAGTTCTCTTAGCTCTTCTCTGTGAACAAACAAAAAAGAAAGGTGTGGGTTTCACAGGTTCTACGTGTGACATCATGGCAGACAGTCACAATGTGGACATGCATTGTTGCTGTTTCAAAATTCCGAAAGGAGGGGGGGGTCTGCATGCAGAGTTGCCTGGAGCCTTTGGGGGCCAAGGCCCCTAAGGGCCCAAGCCAAGGCTATTAGAGGGAGGGGGGGGGGGGGGGGGGGGGGGAATCTTCATTCAGCATTCATTCTTCAAAGGCCCTAACTCTTCTCCCTGTCTGGACTGACAAACCAAAAGCATATTTAATGCATCTCATACACGGCATCTCAGTCTGTGCACATGACCAACACTAATGCTATTGTCATATCCAATGTCTGACTTGAACATGAGGTCAACTCAAAAGACCTTGTAGTTTGTGAGCAGTATTCAAATTAAACCAGGCTAATAAAATGAGTAGAGAGTGAAGTTAGTCTTATGGATGGGAGCCTTGGCAGTAGTGTAAGTAAGAATGGGAGTGGAGCGACTACAATACTAATAGAATGTAGGAGTCGGGACAAGGCCAAAGGTCTGACCTTCCTCATTCGCACCGGCTCCTCAGTGTCTGTCTGCTCAGAGGAACTAGCCATCTGAGGAACTAGCCATCTGAGGAACTAGTGATCTGAGGAACTAGCCATCTGAGGAACTAGTGATCTGAGGAACTAGTGATCTGAGGAACTAGTGATCTGAGGAACTAGTGATCTGAGGAACTAGCCATCTGAGGAACTAGTGATCTGAGGTGTGTCTGTATCACAGCATGTTACACTGTCATTACTGTGTAACCAATGGAGGGCACAAATGATGATGCACATCTATTCTATTTTTGAATAATAGACAAATCATCGTATTATACTTAATAGATTAGATACATAAATAATACTATGCGATGAATATAGCAATATCACTGCTGAGACCAGTCTATCTTTAACTGCTATGACCAGTGTTCATAGTTTAAGTACCTTGACCTCGGCTGAGCCCTCGTCCACCGCCTCTACGGTGACCTCCAGCTTCCTGTCCTCCTGGCGGGCTGGCAGCCTGATGGGGGTGGAGGTCTGGGGCTGCTGGAGGTCCAGGGGGGCCATGGGGATCCCCGCCTCCATCAGAGCTGCCTGGGAGAAGACTGGGGCGCTGACCGGACGGGCGGCCTTGTGGGTGGCCACCACTGGTGGGAGAGAGACAGGACAGTATTTATATAGTGGGTTGTATAGAGGGCAGGAGTGAGACGGTCTGCGTGCTTTGAGACCTTCAAACCCAGTGTAGCGAAAGGTTAACACACTGACAGAGCACAGAAGAACAGCTTGAACACACACGTACACAACAAACTCATAATCAACTCCACACACACACACATTGAGGCCAGCGCAAACACAGACTTCAGGTCCCCACTGTACCTTCACGGGCCAACTCATTCTAGTCTAGAATGAGACTAGCAAGGGGAAAAGCTTGGATGAGTTGTAGGAAGCAACTGTCCACAATATAGAACGGGCAGCAAAGCATGGCCAGTACTTCTCAACCATAACCAACAATGCAAATGGCAGAAGTTGTCCTGACTCGTTGGGTTAATAAGCTCATGCCTCACTGTAGTATAGTATTCCTAAAGCCGTTAAAAAAACTAAATATGTATATCTTCTAAAAAGCAAAGCATAACCAAAGACCCATTGGTTTGTCAAAAAAAAATGTTACTCAGCGAGCTGTTCTGGTAAGTTGAAGTTGGAGAGCGGGTGTGAGATCAAAACTCAAGACGCAAAGTACCTGTACCTGATTCTTTATCCAGAAACACAAACCAATCATCCACATCTCTCTGGGGCTGTTCTGGTCTCTCCTCGAGAATCCTCCTCTCAAACAGTGGTCTCTTCCCCTCAGCAACCACCACCCTGGGTTTGGGCTGAGCGGCTGGAACTTTGACCACAGACGTTTTGTCTGGATAGACCTGGAGACGCTCACGAAGAGCAACTGATACAAACACACAAACTGGGCTCTTATCTAAGACACAGCTAAAGTATCAGTATCAGTAGAAGACCATTTTGTTTAAAAAAATTAAAACAAGCAATAAGCGATCTGCGATACAATTATTCAAAATAGATATGCCGGACAAAATTAACTGATATTTTTGGTAGTCTCAGTCTGCAGCTAAAATGAGCATGAAAAGCATGGGGGATAGGGGATGGAAGAGATGGGGTGGGTACCTGATTCTTTAGGGGCAGCATCCAGCAGGACAAACCAATCATCGTCCACCTCTCTCTGCTGCAGTGTCCTCTCCTCTCTCCACCTCTCCTCCACTATCGTCACCCTTTTCTGGGTTCTCTGCTCTGTGCTCGTCACCATCACGTCAACCATAGCGGCAGGTCTAGTTACCACAGCAACTGATACAGACAGACACAGAGCACCCTTAGACTCGACTATGATCCTTGTACCATTAACAAATAACGCAGAATCTGATTGTGCCAAAGCTGCACATATCTGATTAGAAACCCTTTACCACACATAATTATACAAATGTATTGGGGAATATGTCACATGAAACTTGATGAGAAATGTGAAGCAAAACCGAGCTTAGGATGATGCGGTCAGGGTCAGGGGGTACCTGTTGGCATCTTCACAGGCTCTTGACAAGAGTCTTCAAAGAGCGTGAACCAATCATCACTCTCCTCTCTCTCTTGGGGAGGCAGTGTTTGCACCAGTACAACCTCCTGTTGACATCTGTCCTCTTCCACTCTTTGTGGTTTTCTAGTTTCCTCCACCACAATCACTGTTCTCCGGGGTACCTGCTCTATAACCTCTCTGTCTATGGGGAACGCTGAAATAAAACAAGGATAACAGGCTTGTCAATGTCAAGTAATACACAATCTGGGTTCAGCGTTTTACCAAAGAAAAAGCCAAAATGGGCAGACGGTGGTCAAGCAGCAATACCCCTGGGTGTGGTCAGTATCTCGGAGGGAGCGCGGTCCGAAAGCACAAACCAATCATCATTCACTTCTCTAGGTGTTACCACAGGCCTCTCCTCCATCTTAACAGTCTCTTTCACGATCCTCACGGTCTTTGGCGGTATCTGTTCCACCGTCTTCTCCACCACCGTAACAGCTGTGGTGCTCACATCAGGGTAAATCACCACCACTGGTGCAGCTGATAGAGACATGAATAACCCTCAGAAACACAGCTGAACAGTCCACAAGATATCAAGCATTTTGCTAGAACATGTAAATATGATATTCCTTGTCAAAAGCTTTTGTGGATAGTCAACAGGCTCACACAGCAATTGAGAACATTTGGAAGCAAGATAAGGGTTGGTATTTGTATTTGGAGTGGCCAACAGCAAGCTTAGAATGGTCAAAATACCTGCTACTTTAGGGGCAACATCCAGCAGCAACAACCAATCATCATCCAGCTCTCTCTGCAGTTGTGTTGCCTTAACCTCCAGGGCAACGTCTTCAGGTAATAGTCGGAGTGCTTCCACCACAAACACTGGTTTGGTTGGTTTAGGCTCAACGGTCGGATCTTTGGTTGGCACAACCTCTGGGTATACCCTATCGCTAACAGCCAGAGAAACTGAAGCAAAAAGACACACAGAGAGCTTGATATACCACAATTGCTATTAGAGGGTCCTGTTGATAATTGACCAGTAATAATCCAGGAGATACTGAATATCATATTCCTAATTCAAACAAGAGCAAAAGCGTCAGTTTGTTTAGTTAGCTTGTTGTCAGTACTGTATGTCTGAGGTGCATGGTGGTTAGTTAGCTTGTTGTCAGTACTGTATGTCTGAGGTGCTGTCAGGCTCTGGCCATAGAGAAGCAATAGGCTTCTCTATGTAGCCTTGGTCAGAGTCTGACAGTGTCGTTCTTTTCTGTTTCTTTGTGGGTTTTGGGTGGATCTCTAATTAGAGGCAGCTGCTACCGGTTGTCTCTAATTAGGGATCCAATATATGTTGAGTCTGTCCTTCACTTGGGGTGGGTTGTTATCGATGTATGTCGCAGTCACGGTGTAGTAAGTGTGTTTTCTTTACGTCCGTTCATTGGTGTGTTTTGTGAACGTGACGTTAGTCTGTTCGTTAGTCTGTTTGTTTAGTTCTGTAGTTCGTCATTTCGTTCTGTTTGTTATACATAGTAATTATAATTATTATTACATAGTATATTAAAAGAAATGTCAAACTACTATCCCTGCGCTGCGCCTTGGTCATTCCTACACCCACAACGTGACAGGTGCATGGTGGTTAGTTAGCTTGTTGTCAGTACTGTATGTCTGAGGTGCTTGGTGGTTAGTTAGCTTGTTGACAGTACTGTATGTCTGAGGTGCCTGATGGTTAGTTAGCTTGTTGGCAGTACTGTATGTCTGAGGTACCTGGTGGTTAGTTAGCTTGTTGGCAGTACTGTATGTCTGAGGTACCTGGTGGTTAGTTAGCTTGTTGGCAGTACTGTATTTCTGAGGTACCTGGGGGTTAGTTAGCTTGTTGGCAGTACTGTATGTCTGAGGTACCTAGTGGTTAGTTAGCCTGTTGACAGTACTGTATGTCTGAGGTGCTTGGTGGTTAGTTAGCTTGTTGACAGTACTGTATGTCTGAGGTGCCTGATGGTTAGTTAGCTTGTTGGCAGTACTGTATGTCTGAGGTACGTTGTGGTTAGTTAGCTTGTTGACAGTACCATATGTCTGAGGTACCTGGTGGTTAGAGACATGGGAAAGTCCTTCAGTTTAGGGACTTTACCATGTTCTCCAACATTACAAAAGCCATAGTTTATCTCAGTCAAAGCTGGGAAATGTACACAGCTGCAAACGTACAAAGATTGTGGCGATGAAGCAGGAACGGTACCTGGTGGTACAATGATCGGCTCCTCACGGACATCAGGAAACAGTGTAAACCAATCATCATCATCTCTCTCTGGTTGTCGCTGCCCCTCCTCTACTTCCTGTTCCTGTTGCGGCCTCGTCTCCTCCACTAGAACCACCACTGGCTTCTGCTCTTCAGCCTTTACCAAAACCACAGGGCTGACCACATCTGGATAAACCATTGTTGGCTCTGCTGGAGCGACTGATAAAACATACCCTTCAGATTCAGCTAGATGTGTGGGCTCACAAAAAGCATGCTATCAAAGATCATATTCCTGGACAAACATTCCAAAGTTCCATATGGGAAAAGCGTTACGGTTAGTCTGCGAGCTTGGCAAGGTGGGTTAGGTATATTTTGATGGGGTCAGGAGCTGAGCCTTGAATTGTTTAGGGTACCTGATGGTATATAGGATGTTTCTCTGGGCACAACATCCAGTAGCACAACCCAGTCATCGTCAATCTCTCTTGACGGCTGTGGTGAAAGTATAACTTTTTCTTGAGGTCTCTCCTCTTTCTTCTCTTCTACTATAGTCACCCTTCTCTCCTCTCTCTGCTCCACTGTCGTCAGTTCAACCACAGAGGAGATGCTTTCCTCAGGATATACCTCAATATGCTCTTCCACAGAACCTGATACAAACACACATTCCTCAAGTATGGAAGATAATTGAAAGTACTACACAACACAATGTAGCTGAAGCCATTCTCTTGGTGGATAATAAAATGTCTTGTTAGTTATTCTTATTTTAAAGTATTTTGCAGCGTATGAAGAACAGGGTCGGGGGAGATGTTAATATCGTGGTGGGACTGGGAAGCAGTGCATGAAATTATGGAAATACCTGATGGAATCACAGATGGTTTTCTGGGAACAATGTCCAGCAGAGCAAACCAGTCATCTTCCATCTCTCTCTGTGACTGTGATGGTTTCTGCTCCAGATGTCTCTCCTCTTCCTGTAACTCCATCTCCTCCACTACAGTCACCCTGGTCTCCTCTCTCTGTTCTACTGTCGTCACTTTAACCATGGAAGAGATGGTTTCCTCTACGTACACCTGAACTTGCTCTTCCAAAGAAGCTGACACATAAAGACACAAAGAACCTTGAGAGACTAGTTTGAAGACTAATCAGTCATTGAAGCACAGTCGTTTCAAGCCCTAAAATACTAATCATTGAGGCATTGCATAAGCAGCAAGGCTTTGATGAAAGTGCTTCATACCTGAAGCTGGTGTGGTTGGTATACCTGAAGGAACACGATCAACCAGGTCCAACACCATAAACCAATCATCTTCCTGCATTTTCCACGGTCTCCGTCCTTCCACCAATCCCCTTTCAGGCTGTTGCTGTGTGGCCTCCACTTCAATGCACTCCCTTTCCAGTGCTCTCTGCTCAACTGTGTCTACTAACACCACAGAGAATCTTGTGGAGGCCACAGGCCCCGGAGCGGAGTCGACTGGCATGACTGACAAAGTAGAGACGGCTGTTCTCTTAGCCACACAAATCCATACTGCACCAAAGATGTATCTTTCTATTTAAATGGCAATTGTTGTAAAACACACAAGAGCTTGTTAGCTTTGCAGAGGGAATGTTAGAGATGGAATTGTCGACCATTGTGTGGGTGGTGGTAAAGCAAGCGTTTCCAATATGGTTTCCATGGTGATGGGGAGAAGCAAAGCCGATTGGGTGATGGGACGTACCTGGAGGCTTATAAAGGGTCTGGTGTGGGAGGCTGTCCAGCAGCACAAACCAATCATCCTTGTCGTCTGGCTGGGATGGCTGTATATTCACTTCCACTACCTCCTCTTCTTCTTCTTGGGGATTCTCCATTTGTCTGACTCTATGTTGAACCCTCTCCACCCCCTCTCTGAATTTCACCAAAACTTCCCCCTCTGTATAAAAACCATCTCCCAGCTTTTCCTCTGATAAAATTTCCCCTGATGACTTTTCCTCCAGTGTCTTTTGTGTTCTCCTCAGTTCTTCCATTATCCTCACAGTCTTTTTGGTTTTCTTCACAGTCTGCTCTCCCCTCCTTTCCTCAACTCCCTCTGGCAACCTTTTCTCCAACCTCTGCTGCATCCTATCCTCTAGACCTCCTTTCACCTCTATCAATCCCTCGTCTGAAACCTTCACCTGTTCCACTCTCTCCTCTTGTTTCTCCTCCCTGACCTTCTCCTGTTCTTGGAGCCACTCCTCGTATGCGATCTTCTGCTGAAGTGTAACTATCGGTAACCCTAACTTCTCTGCCGCAAATAGTTTATTGAATTTCACCATAAGTTGTCCCTCTTTATAAAAATGGCCCCCTATCTGGTCCTCTGACAACTTCTCAGATGCTTTATGCTCTAGTTCATCTGGGAGACTCTCAATCTGTGTCACTATAGTCACCTTCTTCTTCTTCCTTCCTCTCCTTTCCTCAAGCCCCTCTGGCAACCCTTCCTCCACAGCCTGTCGCTTCCTATCCTTTAAACCTCCTGCATCCTCTTTCAATCCCTGTTCTGAAACCTCCACCTGTTCCACTGTCTCCTTGTCCTCCATATCTCCTTCTTGTTGCCTAATTTCTTTCACTATAGTCACACTATCCTGGGTCCTCCGCTCTACTCTCCGAACCACAGAGGAGGTTCTCTCGACATTTGACCACCCTTCTTCCGAATCCTTTGCCCGTTCCATACTCTCCTCTTTTAGTCCCTCATCTTCCCCAGACTCATCTGGAAGCAACCCTTTGAGAAACACCTCCTTTATCTGCTCCTCCAACTCATTTACTTCCTCCACGTTCTCTTCCTCCTCCTCTACCTCCCCTTTCTCCTGTTCTATCCCTCCCTCCTCCTCCTGCTGCTGCCTGGCCTCCTCCTGTATTCTCTCCTCCAGCTCCTCCACTTCCTGCAGCCGTTCTTCCAGAACCTTCACCTCCCTCAGTCTCTCCTCCAACACCTCCACCTCCCTCAGCTTCTCCACCAGGAACACTCCTCCCTGAAGCCTCTCGATCACCTCCTCCCCCCTCTGCTCCTCCTGCCTAGTCTCCTCTTTCTCCAGGGAGACTGGGGGAGAGACTGAGGAGGGGCAGATTGGGTTTATCAGTATGGGAAGAACAGGAGTGTAGCCTATTCAGTGAGGTGAAACATTCAGAATGTTGCAGACAGAAATTACGATTCCCTGTTCTACCAGACAGAAAATCATGCCTTTTCTGTGCTAATTTACAATAGGTAGTGAATGTAGGTAGTATGAGAACTCACATGGAGGTGTGTCTGCAAACTCAAATCTGCAGTCCAGTTCCATGAACCAGTCATCAATTTGTTCCTGCCTTGGCTGTAGCAACCTCTCCAGAATGTTGGCCTTTGCCACCTTGGCAGAGCGGTATTTGACTGAGGACATCATAGAAACATTTAGAACCGAGCTGATCCCTTATATATAGAAAAATAACGTAGCATGTGAGCACACTGCAAACAGAGGACCATCAGTGAAGCATACTTACCACAGTATCACAGCTATACACCAATGAGGGCCAAGCACCATTGATAGGATAGCAACATTAAATATAAGCCAATACATGATAGAGCAACATCTTTAAAGATTTAATGCTAAGCTTAGCAGACTGAACCTTCCATCACAGTCAACTTCTAAAGCACACCTCAGCGGTGGATTCATTGTCAAAGCGAGGATGCACAGTGACATCAGCTACAGAATGAGGTTAACAACAGATACCTGGCGGTTTCATCATGGGGTAGGGGACATAGCGAAGGGAGGGTCGTCTGTCCAGCAGGACAAACCAATCCTCCTCTTGTCTCCCCTGCTGCTGTTCATCAGACACCCGTCCCTGCCATGTCAGACTGACCGTACGACTGACTGTCTTGCCTGTCTCAGTCTCCTGCCATGTCTGTGTGACTGTCTGGATGGACTTGCCATCATCCCAGCTCTGAGTGGAAGTCTCCCCCCCTCTGGCTGTTGATAGAACATGAGGTGATGGTGTTACTGTATGAGTTAATGGTGAGGTTAGATAGAGGACAGAGTAAGGCAAAGCTCCCCTCCACAGCTCAGTAGTTGAAGGTCAGCATTTCAGGGGCTTTCAGAGTAAAGCTCACTGATTTAGTAAGCACATGGAATTCAATGTATCTCGCAGGCAGATAGCAAATTGAGACTAGCACACAATTCAGAGATCTGCAGAGCTAGCCGTTTAGTTCCTAGAAGAGGAACGGCAGTCTCCTGGACACAATGATGTCCATCATCAAGCACGGACCAAAGAACTGAAGGCTCTCTTTAACAAGCAACACAACACGGACCAAAGAACTGAAGGCTCTCTTTAACAAGCAACACAACACGGACCAAAGAACTGAAGGCTCTCTTTAACAAGCAACACAACACGGACCAAAGAACTGAAGGCTCTCTTTAACAAGCAACACAACATGGACCAAAGAACTGAAGGCTCTCTTTAACAAGCAACACAACATGGACCAAAGAACTGAAGGCTCTCTTTAACAAGACTCAAGAGCTCTGAAGCTGCTGTTAGTCAGTCATAAGATGTTAGAAGTGAATGGAGCATCAATGTAACTGTAGCTGTGATTGATTGACAGGTCATTCTGAGCTGCCCTTGGTGAGTCACCAACGTTGACCCAAGCTGGCCTGAGATCAGCATAAGGGTTGGAGCAAATGAGATGACGAGAGGACTGACAGAAGCGCAGGGTTAGATTAAGCTGATTCAAAACTACAGCATGTAGTTCTCTAGCAAGGCTGAACTGAGGTTGCTCTATGTAAGCTGATTCAAAACTCCAATGATGATCCTCACGGTTCCTGATAGGCTACCTGGTGAAAAGAAGGGCTGGGGTTGGTCAGATCCCAGCATGAGGATCCAATCGTCATCCTCGGTCCTGTTTGGGCTAGCAGAGAGCTGCGAGGCATGGAGATCATCTCCAACTACAAGAGTGGGACAAGTTAGTGAGGGATTGATCCTGAAGTCGTGCGCACTGGCACGAACACACACATTCCCACACACCTCACACAAAAAAGGACATACTGTAATACACACATACACACACGTACCTTCATCGATGGTGCGGGACAGCCTCTTGCTGGCAGACCGTGTGAAGCGTGGGGCGGGCCGGTGGATCATGGAACTGGCCTGGCGGGTCTGGGCCTGGGTACGGCCGCTGTACCTGAACTTTGACCCCAGCCCCAGGAACCGGGAGCGGGACGACGGGGGCTCCACAGACGACACCCTGGAGAATCACACAGTCAGTCACAGTTTCTAGATGCTACTGTGTGCTTGTTATAATTATTTGGTTTCATAGGTCATGATAATAGCTTGCCCAGTGATGTGATAAATCAATGAGTCACATCACTGGGCCAACCAAACTCCAGCTTTAATAAAAGCTTAGTCATGTCGCTCCAATGTCACACTAAGGTGATTTAGACCAATCTCATGTTACCTTAACCAGCTTAATCTAGAGCTCCTCCTGTATGACTGACTTGTCACGTACAGTGCTGTGAAAAAGCATCCCCAAAGCATCCCACTACCACCACCATGCTGGACCGTTGGTATGAGGTTCTTACTGTGGAATGCAGCGTTTGGTTTTCGCCAGACATAATGGGACCCATCTCGTCCAAAAACCGTCAAATGTCACGGAGTTAAAGCAGTTCTGCATGGAAGAGCGGGACAAAATTCCTCCACAGCGATGTGAGAGACTGATCAACAACTACAGGAAGCATTTGGTTGCAGTCATTGCAGCTAAAGGTGGCACAACCAGTTATTGAGCGTAAGGGGTGCAATTACTTTCACACAGGGGAATTGGGTGTTGCACAAGTTTTTGTATAGTCAGGTTCCCTTTATCTAATATTAGGTTTTGGTTGAAGATCTGATAACATTCAGTATCAAAAATATGCAAAAATAGAGAAAATCACAAAGGGGGCAAATACTTTTTCACGCCACTGTAGGTGGAGTTAGACGACCACCAGGGCTAATAGAGTTACTCTCAGAAAGGATATGCTTCAGAGGCCAATTAGCTAATTAGAAGGCACGAGGGATTGGTAACCTGAGAATGCCCCCATGTTGCCGGGCAGTTAGTGGGGGCAGATGACAGAATTAAATAGAACACTTTTATTGTATCTTTACGGGGCAGATAATACAGGAAGTTGCCTGCCCGTAACCACTGATATGGGATCAGATATTGTTTTAACGTCCTAATGCTTAATGTCAGGATTGGGGTGTAGGATAATCTGATCCTAGATCTGTGGTTAAGAGTAACTTATTAGTTGGAAGCAGGGTGAGCAGTGGTGTAGTGGAGGGTAAATGCACGTTGTCTCGGCAGAGCATTTTAGAGGCCCCCATCTTGGCAGTGTAGAGACATTTTTGCAATTTTAAAGTGAACTTCCTGCAATTCTACATATTCTGCCATGGAACAGAGATAATATTTTGCTGTTTAAAAGCAAATTTCCTGCAATCCTTAGCATTTTGCCATGGCTAATGCTGTGTTCTTTTGTTCAAACATAACAAAATCTCTACTGTTAAATTAATTGTTTTGGAATTTTTCAATTCTCCATGACTGTTTTGCTGATTGTTAGTTCTTAAAGATAATATTATTAGCCCATTACAGTCTAAGCCCTGTAGATTTTGAATTTTAAGACCCCTTGAAGTATACTTATTTTTATATTAATTAATTATTTTATGAAAATGTGTATTTGGCCTAACTGCTATTAGCCCATACAACGCATTGAATTACAGATTACATGACTACATGGAACAACAGATCTAAAGGAAGTTTGTTCTGAAGTGTCTGTCCTATATCTGTCCTATTTTTTCAACTGAAAGTATAGGGAAATTATTTTACTCACCGTGAACAGCGATCACAGTTTACCCACCACCTATTTGTTCACCACTGCATCACTGAGGGTGAATCAGTTTCTCACCTGAAGAAGGTATGATGTTCCACTGAGGCCTTCCACAGCTTCTTGGAGGCCTTGTAGTTGGGCAGCTTGAAGCCGATTGTGCTCTCGTACTGTTCTTGCTCAGAGGGACGGATCTTGATGAAGAAGCTGCTTCGCTTGTAGGAGAGCTTGAGGACTTTGGGCCAGGGGAAACGATTGATCCTCAGCTTGTCCTTGTATACCATGAGACCACCAGAACACACCCCTAGCGTGATGTCCACACCCTCGAGATCCTGTGAGCATGCAGGAAAAGTACATTCAGTAAGGAGAATGATCAATGTTTTCTAGACATCCTCATCATAGACACTATAGGTCCAGTCATCCAGGACCTCTATAGCCAAAGACTCCAGCCACCCTAGTCAGACTGTTCTCTCTACAACTGCACGGCAAGCGGTACCGGAGCGCCAAGTCTGGGTCCAAAAGGCTTCTTAACAGCTTCTACCCCCAGGCCATAAGACTCCGGTACGGCTTGCCACTCCTAGCTGGCAGCATGCCACTAGGAGGCAGCCTCTGCTACACTTACAGCAGCATGCCACTAGGAGGCAGCCTCTGCTACACTTAGAGAAGCATGCCACTAGAAGGCAGCCTCTGCTACACTTACAGCAGCATGCCACTAGGAGGCAGCCTCTGCTACACTTAGAGAAGCATGCCACTAGAAGGCAGCCTCTGCTACACTTACAGCAGCATGCCACTAGGAGGCAGCCTCTGCTACACTTAGAGAAGCATGCCACTAGGAGGCAGCCTCTGCTACACTTACAGCAGCATGCCACTAGGAGGCAGCCTCTGCTATACTTAGAGAAGCATGCCACTAGGAGGCAGCCTCTGCTACACTTACAGCAGCATGCCACTAGGGGCAGCCTCTGCTACACTTACAGCAGCACAGCTTAATCTCTTGTTTGATGTTGAAAGTTTAACAGCAATTTTGTAATTCAAAATCTGTGGTTGCTAGAGTTGCTAAACTTGCTACTTTTTCTGACAGCTCTTAAAAATATATATTAAAAAAGTTCCTTCTATAGATAGAACTGTTCCAGTCCTAGATTGACAGTTTATTACAGAAAAGTGTACCTTGGCTTGGTGCAGATCCACTCCATACATAGACAGCTTCTTGGCATTCTCCAGAAACAACATATCTGCCTGGGCTGGACTCATGGACCTGGAGACACACACAGAGATGGGTACATGTAAACACATGTACAGCTAGGCTTGCCGTGTGTGTGCATTAGGGTAAAGCTAGCATATACAGTGGGGAGAACAAGTATTTGATACACTGACGATTTTGCAGGTTTTCCTACTTACAAAGCATGTAGAAGTCTGTAATTTTTATCATAGGTACACTTCAACTGTGAGAGACGGAATCTAAAACAAAAATCCAGAAAATCACATTGTATGATTTTTAAATCATTAATTTGCATTTTATTGCATGACATAAGTATTTGATCACCTACCAACCAGTAAGAATTCCGGCTCTCACAGACTTGTTAGTTTTTCTTTAAGAAGCCCTCCTGTTCTCCACTCATTACCTGTGTTAACTGCACCTGTTTGAACTCGTTACCTGTATAAAAGACACCTGTCCACACACTCAATCAAACAGACTCCAACCTCTCCACAATGGCCAAGGCCAGAGAGCTGTGTAAGGACATCAGGGATACAATTGTAGACCTGCACAAGGCTGGGATGGGCTACAGGACAATAGGCAAGCAGCTTGGTGAGAAGGCAACAACTGTTGGCGCAATTATTAGAAAATAGAAGAAGTTCAAGATGACGGTCAATCTCCCTCGGTCTGGGGCACCATGCAAGATCTCACCTCGTGGGGCATCAATGATCATGAGGAAGGTGAGGGATCAGCCCAGAACTACACGGCAGGACCTGGTCAATGACCTGAAGAGAGCTGGGACCACAGTCTCAAAGAAAACCATTAGTAACACACTACGCCGTCATGGATTAAAATCCTGCAGCGCACGCAAGGTCCCCCTGCTCAAGCCAGCGCATGTCCAGGCCCGTCTGAAGTTTGCCAATGACCATCTGGATGATCCAGAGGAGGAATGGGAGAAGGTCATGTGGTCTGATGAGACAAAAATAGAGCTTTTTGGTCTAAACTCCACTCGCCGTGTTTGGAGGAAGAAGAAGGATGAGTACAACCCCAAGAACACCATCCCAACCGTGAAGCATGGAGGTGGAAACATCATTCTTTGGGGATGCTTTTCTGCAAAGGGGACAGGACGACTGCACCTTATTGAGGGGAGGATGGATGGGGCCATGTATCGCGAGATCTTGGCCAACAACCTCCTTCCCTCAGTAAGAGCATTGAAGATGGGTTGTGGCTGGGTCTTCAGGCATGACAACGACCCGAAACACACAGCCAGGGCAACTAAGGAGTGGCTCCGTAAGAAGCATCTCAAGGTCCTGGAGTGGCCTAGCCAGTCTCCAGACCTGAACCCAATAGAAAATCTTTGGAGGGAGCTGAAAGTCCGTATTGCCCAGCGACAGCCCCGAAACCTGAAGGATCTGGATGGAGGAGTGGGCCAAAATCCCTGCTGCAGTGTGTGCAAACCTGGTCAAGAACTACAGGAAACGTATGGTCTCTGTAATTGCAAACAAAGTTTTCTGTACCAAATATTAAGTTCTGCTTTTCTGATGTATCAAATACTTATGTCATGCAATAAAATGCTAATTAATTACTTAAAAATCATACAATGTGATTTTCTGGATTTTTGTTTTAGATTCCATCACTCACAGTTGAAGAGTACCTATGATAAAAATTACAGACTTCTACATGCTTTGTAAGTAGGAAAACCTGCAAAATCAAATACTTGTTCTCCCCACTGTATGTCAAGTCTGCTGCTCTTTCCTCCCAAAACCCCACGTCTTACCTGTATGTGAGGTTCTACTGCTCCATTATTTTCTACATTACTCCAGTATATAGTCTGGTCCTCCCTGGTCTTTACTACATTACTCCAGTATATAGTCTGGTCCTCCCTGGTCTTTTCTACATTACTCCAGTATATAGTCTGGTCCTCCCTGGTCTTTTCTACATTACTCCAGTATATAGTCTGGTCCTCCCTGGTCTTTTCTACATTACTCCAGTATATAGTCTGGTCCTCCCTGGTCTTTTCTACATTACTCCAGTATATAGTCTGGTCCTCCCTGGTCTTTTCTACATTACTCCAGTATATAGTCTGGTCCTCCCTGGTCTTTTCTACATTACTCCAGTATATAGTCTGCTCCTCCCTGGTCTTTACTACATTACTCCAGTATATAGTCTGGTCCTCCCTGGTCTTTTCTACATTACTCCAGTATATAGTCTGGTCCTCCCTGGTCTTTTCTACATTACTCCAGTATATAGTCTGGTCCTCCCTGGTCTTTTCTACATTACTCCAGTATATAGTCTGGTCCTCCCTGGTCTTTTCTACATTACTCCAGTATATAGTCTGGTCCTCCCTGGTCTTTACTACATTACTCCAGTATATAGTCTGGTCCTCCCTGGTCTTTTCTACATTACTCCAGTATATAGTCTGGTCCTCCCTGGTCTTTTCTACATTAATCCAGTATATAGTCTGGTCCTCCCTGGTCTTTTCTACATTACTCCAGTATATAGTCTGGTCCTCCCTGGTCTTTACTACATTACTCCAGTATATAGTCTGGTCCTCCCTGGTCTTTTCTACATTACTCCGGTATATAGTCTGGTCCTCCCTGGTCTTTTCTACATTACTCCAGTATATAGTCTGGTCCTCCCTGGTCTTTTCTACATTACTCCAGTATATAGTCTGGTCCTCCCTGGTCTTTTCTACATTACTCCAGTATATAGTCTGGTCCTCCCTGGTCTTTTCTACATTACTCCGGTATATAGTCTGGTCCTCCCTGGTCTTTTCTACATTACTCCAGTATATAGTCTGGTCCTCCCTGGTCTTTTCTACATTACTCTGGTATATAGTCTGGTCCTCCCTGATCTTTTCTACATCATAGCTCCAGTATATAGTCTGGTCCTCCCTGGTCTCTTCTACATTACTCCAGTATATAGTCTGGTCCTCCCTGGTCTCTTCTACATTACTCCAGTATGTAGTCTGGTCCTCCCTGGTCTTTTCTACATTACTCCAGTATATAGTCTGGTCCTCCCTGGTCTTTTCTACATTACTCCAGTATATAGTCTGGTCCTCCCTGGTCTTTTCTACATCATAGCTCCAGTATATAGTCTGGTCCTCCCTGGTCTTTTCTACATCATAGCTCCGGTATATAGTCAGTCCTCCCCTGGCTCTTACCTGTATGTGCGGTGCAACTCCATGACCTTGTCCTCCAGTTCTTTGCCCTGTCCCGGGGCCAGCCTCAGCTCCTTGGTGTAGTCAGAGCCATGGACCTCTGGGTCATACTCCCCCAGCTCAGACTGGGCCGTGTAGGAGCCTAGCATGGCCAGAGTCACAAAGGAACATGGCAGCAGGCCACTCAGGATGTCCTTACGCAGCTGTAGACACAGGTAGTACCTGGAAGAGGGAGGGAGAGGGGGGGTGGAGGGAGAGCGCGAGAGAGAAAGAGAGAGAGACAGGTTGGAGGGGGGAGAGGGAGAGAGAGAGAAAAGGGTGAAGAGAGAGAGGAGTGTGGAGGGACAGAGAGAGGGGGGGTGGAGGGACAGAGAGAGAGAGGGGTGGAGGTCGAGGGAGAAAGTGAGCGAGAGAGGGTAGTAAAGAGAGAGAGCAGAGTGAGGGGTGACGAGAGAGGGGGGGTGAAGGGAGAGAGAAAGTTTATGGAGAAGGGTGAGAGAGATTGAGAGGGGATGGAGGGAGAGAGAGGGGGGGGTGGAGGGGGAGGGAGAGAGAGAGAGAGAGAGAGGGTGGAGGGGGAGAGGGGGGCGGAGGGAGGTAGAGTGGGGTGGTGGTGAAGGGGGAGAGGGTGAAGAGAGAGAGAGAGAGAGAGAGAGTGAGGGGGTGGAGGGGGAGAGGGGGGCGGAGGGAGGTAGAGAGGGGGGGTGGTGAAGGGGGAGAGGGGGGCGGAGGGAGGTAGAGAGGGGGGGTGGTGAAGGGGGAGAGGGTGAAGAGAGAGAGACAGAGAGAGCGAGAGAGAGAGAGGGAGGGGAGGGTGAAGGGAGAGAGAGAGAGAGGGAGGGGAGGGTGAAGGGAGAGAGAGAGAGAGAGGGAGTTAACTCAGTTTCAGGGTGTCAGTGGTTAACGCCAGATATAGTAGAAGTGTAAGTAGACTAACCTGGTGAGGTCTTCTGTGAGCTGAGCTGGATCAGGAGGGTAGAACTTCACGTTGAAAGTGAATTCGTATGTATAATCTGGAGACAAAAATAAAGAGTGAGTACTGTTGGCAATTTGAGTTAGAAAAGTTTATTTACGTCATCATATAGGATGACATCACCCACCTGCCACCTGTTTCCGGATCTCTTTGGTGGCGTCCAGCCATGTCTGTAAATGACAGCGGGAGAACAGACTCAATGCAGTGCAACTGGACCTTCCACCCTATAGGCTACAGTTTCTCTAATGGACAAGAACATGCAGTCAAACTGCACTCAAAACGACCCACTCACTGAACATATCTTTCTCTCCCAAAGGAAATCTCCAAAGATGAGATGCAATCTACCCTCATTTCACTTGGAAGGTTAAGATGACTGCTCACCACTTCACCCTAGATTAGCACCCCATTCTTAAACCAGGCAAAGTGTACTGTACCCTGGAGGAGGGGGTGTCCCAGACGGCCAGGCCATAGTAGTCTCTCTCCAGCAGGTTGAGGTGGTCACACACCTTCACAAACAGATCCGAGCCCTTCGAATGTTTCTATACGATACAGGGAGACAGACAGAGGGGATGTGGTCACTATTATTTACAACCAATCAATCACAAATCGGCTTTCAGTAAGGAAGAAATATTACAGATTGCACTCAAAAGCAAAAAAATATTATTTGGAAACTGAGTTGATCAGGCAATCATTTGAATAGTAGAAAAGACTAGAACAAGGCTGAAAATACGTATTTGAGAATGTCTTACATCGAGCTCACACTCAAACAGAGTGTCATCCAGGAGGGTGACTTTACACTGCATGATCCGAGGACGCTTGGAGGGTTTGGCCTCCTCTGCTGCCGGCGCCTTCTCCTCTTCTCCGTTAGTGTTCTCCCCCTCCCCTTCATTTGCCTCACCCTCCTCCTCCTCCTCCATCTGCTCGGCCAGCTCTTCATCCATTTCTTCTTTCTTCTCTTCCTCCTCTACTACCACCTCCTTCTCTTCCTCAGCGTCGGCCTTCTGCTCCTCCTGTGCTGGCTGGGGGTCACAGAAAGGTCATATGACAGACATGTTTTCAGGATGTTTCATTTCTAATTAAAGACAGTAACATTTATGTAAGACAGAGTGACTCAAAATATAACGGTCATTATCCTCAGGAAATAAGGACAAGTGACTTCCAGTGTAGTTGTTAGAGACGTTGTTATAACACAAATGGAACAAGCACTGCAGTGTTATAACACTTGTGTTATAACAAATAACTTTCATACTGGCATGCTCTTCTCTCTAACAACTACACTTGAACTCACATGGCCTTGATTATAGTGCTGAGCGATTAGTGTTTTTTGAGGTTGGTTCGGTTTCGGTTTGATTATTAAAAAATAAATCACAGTTCTTGATGTCTGTTTCCATGATAAATGCACCATGCATTATGTGGGTTGAATGCTGTAACAACACAGAGTCAAACAATGAATAAAAGTCCCATGCTCCACACAGACCGAGACCGGACAATCGATGGAGCAAAGGATTTTGGTCATTGTAGTTAATTACCACATTTTCTGCGCTACACTATACAGAATTTTGAACTGTTGAAAACTACAACTCCCTACTACATCGCATAGTTTGGGCTTGATCGGATTTATCTCTACACCAACTACATAAAAGAGACATCTGTGGCATTGTGTTGTGTGACAAAACTGCACATTTTAGAGTGTTTTTATTGTCTCCAGATAGATAGATAGATAGATAGATAGATAGATAGATAGATAGATAGATAGATAGATAGATAGATAGATAGATAGATAGATAGATAGATTTCTTGGAACAAGGTGCACCTGTGTAATGATCATGCTGTTTAAATCAGCTTCTTGATATATGGAACATTTCTGGGATAATTTATTTCAGCTCATGAAACATAGGACTTTACATGTTGCGTTGATATTTTTGTTCAGTAAAGATATGATTATTCTGGGGGGGGGGGGGGGGGGGGGGGGGGGGGTCACACTGCAAAATCTGTTCTATATCAGAACAAAAAAAACACAGGATAGAGTTCCCCAAGGAACAGAGTTGTGCACCCGTGCCCTAGGTGAAAAGTTTCCCCTCACTCACCTGTATCTCTTCGCTGCTGATGGAGTGATGGTCCTGGGCCTCTACCGGCTCCTCCTGCTCAGCCTCCCCCTCTGCCTCCACTCTGAGCTCTGGCTCCGGGGCAGCGATGGGGGCTTTCACCTGCAACTCTGTTGTGGACTGCTCCCCTGCTTTGGGCTCCTCCCCTGCTTTGGGCTCCTCTCCTGCTTTGGGCTCCTCTCCTGCTTTGGGCTCCTCTCCTGCTTTGGGCTCCTCCCCTGCTTTTGGCTCCTCCCCTGCTTTCTTTTTGCCCTTCCGTTTTTTCTTCCCCTTCTCCTCGTTCTTCTTCTTCTTCTCCTCTTTCTTTTTCCCCTTTTGCGTTTTTTTCGTAGTCTTTTCCTCCTCTTTCTTCTTTTCCTCCTCCTCTTTCTTCTTCTCCTCCTCTTTCTTTGCTGCCTCCTCCTCTTTCTTTGCTGCCTCTTCCTCCTCTTTCTTCTTCTCTGACTCTTTCTTTGCTGCCTCTTCCACCTCTTTCTTTACTGCTTCTTCCTCCTCTTTCTTTTTCTCTGCTTTCTTTGCTGCTTCTTCCTCTTTCTTCTTCTCTGCTTTCTTTGCTGCTTCTTCCTCTTTCTTCTTCTCTGCTTTCTTTGCTGCTTCTTCCTCTTTCTTCTTCTCTGCTTTCTTTGAGTCTTCTTCCTCCTCTTTCTTCTTCTCTGCTTTCTTTGCTGATTCTTCCTCCTTCTTCTCTGCTTTCTTTGCTGCTTCTTCCTCCTCTTTCTTCTTCTCTGCTTTCTTTGCTGCTTCTTCCTCTTTCTTCTTCTCTGCTTTCTTTGCTGCTTCTTCCTCCTCTTTCTTCTTCTTCACTGCTTTCTTTGCTGCCTCTTTCTCTTCTTTCTTCTTCTTCACTGTCTCTTTCTTTGCTGCCTCTTCCTCCTGTTTCTTCTTCTTCTCTGCCTCTTTCTTTGCTACCTCTTCCTCCTGTTTCTTCTTCTTCTCTGCCTCTTTCTTTGCTGCCTCTTCCTCCTCTTTCTTCTTCTTCTTCTTCTCCTCCTCTTTCTTTGCTGCCTCTTCCTCCTGTTTCTTCTTCTTCTCTGCCTCTTTCTTTGATGCCTCTTCGTCCTCTTTCTTCTCCCCCTTTTCCTCTGCCTCTTTCTTCTCCTCCCCCTTGGCCTCCTCTAACTTGTCCTCCTTTGCTCCAGCCTCTGCCTTCTCAACCTCCTTCCTCTCCTTCTCTGCCTTCTCGACCTCGGCCCACTCTACGTCTGTGCACTGCGAGCGCCGCTTGAGGAAGGAGGAGAAGAGGCGCGAGAGGCCCCGGCTGGCTGAGGTGCGCTGGCGGGGCTTCACTAGCTGCTCCTCCTCAGTGGTGGTGGTGGGGGAGGTAGGGCTCTCTGTGGGGCCAGGCTCTGAGGCCTGCTCCTGGGCCTTCTGGCTGGGCTTCTCCCCCTCTGGCTCCGCTGCTGATGCTGCTGCTGCTGCTTCTGGCTCTGGGCTCTGCTTGTTCTCCGGATGTATCTCTGCCTCTGCTACGCTGGGCTTCGGCTTGCCCTCTGTGTCCGCCTCGCCCACCGCGCTAGCCTCTGTCGTCATGGTACACACTGCAAGGAGAACATGACATGGAGGAGTCAGGGATGGGGAAAAGAAAGCTTGTGTGTTGTCTTGTTGGATGATGCACAGAACACACATCCAAGACATGACTATGGACAGTCAACAGTGATGCACCGGTGCCATTCTATAGCATGAGCTACTACCATGCTTTCTCAGAATGGAGTACTTGATCAAATATGCCACCCACAGACTACATGCTCTCTAAAACACACACACTCTCTCTCTTTTTCATATGGAGTTATGAGTGTATCCCACTCCACTGCACAATGGCACCTCTTGTTGAATGAGTGTGTGGTGTGTCTGGGAGGACCTCTTGAGCGACATGCAGCTCACAACAGTGTGTGTCTATCAGAGGCTCATTAAAAACACACACAATGGAGTCTTTCTGCTCTGCAGCAGCCTGGTCCATTAGTACAGCTCCAGTCAGTATCATCCTCATCACTAACCCAACACAGCTCTTTCATCGAAACACTGTGGCCCTACCGGCTTTGCGCGGTGGGCCAAGATGCCCCAATGATGTCCCAATGTAATATTGCATGACAATGCATCACTAAATTGGTTTAGAAATTCACAGGACATACCGGGCTTCTGAGAAGTAAAACAATTGTTGGAAGAATTACTTGTGTCATGCACAAAGTAGATGTCCTAACCGACTTGCCAAAACTATAGTTTGTTAACATGAAATCTGTGGAGTGGTTGAAAAATGAGTTTTAATGACTTCAACCTAAGTGTATGTAAACCTCTGACACAACTGTATTGTGTTCACTTCACTTGGCTGCAGTTGTAAGACTGTCATTGACTGGCAGCAGCATCAGTGTACTTGTGTTTGATCATATCACCATGCATATGTCTAGTAGCCCTCCATACAGTGTTAAGAGAGATTGCATCTAGATTGCATCATATGTTTAGGTCTACCATATAGTGGGGGGCGGGGCGGGGATCATATGTTTAGGTCTACCATATAGTGGGGGGCGGGGCGGGGATCATATGTTTAGGTCTACCATATAGTGGGGGGCGGGGCGGGGATCATTTGTTTAGGTCTACCATATAGTGGGGGGCGGGGTGGGGATCATATGTTTAGGTCTACCATATAGTGGGGGGCGGGGCGGGGATCATATGTTTAGGTCTACCATATAGTGGGGGGCGGGGCGGGGATCATTTGTTTAGGTCTACCATATAGTGGGGGGCGGGGCGGGGATCATATGTTTAGGTCTACCATATAGTGGGGGGCGGGGCGGGGATCATATGTTTAGGTCTACCATATAGTGGGGGGCGGGGCGGGGATCATTTGTTTAGGTCTACCATATAGTGGGGGGCAGGGCGGGGATCATATGTTTAGGTCTACCATATAGTGGGGGGCGGGGATCATATGTTTAGGTCTACCATATAGTGGGGGGCGGGGATCATATGTTTAGGTCTACCATATAGTGGGGGGCGGGGCGGGGATCATATGTTTAGGTCTACCATATAGTGGGGGGCAGGGCGGGGATCATATGTTTAGGTCTACCATATAGTGGGGGGCGGGGATCATATGTTTAGGTCTACCATATAGTGGGGGGCGGGGATCATATGTTTAAGTCTACCATATAGTGGGGGGCGGGGCGGGGATCATTTGTTTAGGTCTACCATATAGTGGGGGGCGGGGATCATATGTTTAGGTCTACCATATAGTGGGGGGCGGGGATCATATGTTTAGGTCTACCATATAGTGGGGGGCGGGGATCATATGTTTAGGTCTACCATATAGTGGGGGGCGGGGCGGGGATCATATGTTTAGGTCTACCATATAGTGGGGGGCGGGGAAACAGTTAGACAGCGTGGCAGATCTTTCAACTGCACATACACGACTGTCCTTACCCCCCCACACACACGTACACAGCGCTATAGGGACAGCAGGGGTATGGGGAGGGGGAGCACAGAGACCAAATCCTCTTTAGTCCTCCCATTGTTTGTGTCCAACGACCAATAACTGTGGTGCACTCTAATCCAGCCTTCCCTTCCCCCACCCCAACAATCCCCCATAGGCCTGTTCCCTGGGTCAACACACACACACACACACACACCGAGCAGCGTGGTGTACGCCTCAGTGTTCAGGTTCTCCTCTGGGTCTTTTAATGTAGTGTAATCTGATAGTCAGGAAACAGACCTGGTGTTAATGGACCAGATGAGACGGCTAGTGTCTGCTGCTGCCTCCTGCCTGCATCCTGCTGCTGCCTCCTGCCTACTGCCTGCCCCCTCCATTGTCTTCACTATGTAACATCTAGATTCTATGCTAGCGGCCAGCTGAGGAGCTCTGGTCCAGCTGCTAACCTGGTGGTTGTGACTGTTAAAACACACCCTGAGAAGTAACAGGGACTCTCACAACCATGCAGTGTCTGTGTCCCAAATGGCACTGTATTCCCCATGTAGTTCACTACTTTTGACCAGGGCCCAACTACTTTTAACCAGAGCTCATAAGGCCCTGGTCAAAAGTAGAACAATATATAGGAAATAGGGTGACATTTGGGAGGCATCCTATGTTTAGGCTAGATAAAGGGATAGTGGACTGAAATTGTCAAACACAGTCAAAGCTGGTTAGAGTCAGACTCAGCATGGCAGTTCATCAAATGATTGCTATTTTTACACACAAGGTTCCCTCCCTGTCGGCCTATAATTTTTTATTATACTGTAGGTAGGGCTGTCCCCGACAAAAAAACAGAATTGGTCCAAATGTTTAAATGTATATTTTTCCATATATAGACACATCCTATGTGTTTTAATCCAATCAACTATATGCACTGAGCTTGTCTGATGCTTTAAGCGAACTGTTTGATTAATTAATTAAGAAACACAAATTACTAAAGGGAGTCCCACCGCAATTGATTTGATTGTGCCGGGCCGGCTCAGACTTAATGCGCTGTGTGCATTTATTTTTACAGCGAGTGACTGTGTGACTAGAACCCGTTGTCTCGCTCTCCTCCCTGCTGCAGCGACCACCACAGAACATCAGCAGTGTTTATCGCGCTGTCCGTGTTGCTGAAGCTGCAACATAATTACAGCCATTTCTGACTGAAAAGTTCTGATACCAAAATCCCTCCTTTGTTTAGGAAAAACATTCACTATTCCCTCAACCCTTGCTCTCTTTGTGTGACATGTGTATGCATCGCATTAACAAGATCAATAGGGCCCTTATATATTGTTTATAACAAACTCTGAACACTGTAATACATCTGACAGCAAAATGGATGCAGAGGAAGTGACAAATAAACTTGAAGCGGGGGAATGTTTACTGGTTGCTCAGGAGGTAAAGGGGAAGTCAGATGTGTGGAATAAATTTGACTAGTTGTAGAAGATACTGGAGATCAAGAAAAATAAGGTAAGAAGCAAGCGCTGCCTGCATATTATGTGTGCCAAACAGGTGCTGTATAGGTTACAATATAAATCATGTAGTAACCAAAAAAGTGTTAAACACATCAAAATATATTTTATATTTGAGATTCTTCAAAGTAGCCACCCTTTGCCTTGACGACAGCTTTGCACACTCATGGCATTCTCTCAAACAGCTTCATGAGGACCGTCACAGGAATGGAAGACCCAGAAATACCTCTGCTGCAGAGGATAAGTTCATTAGAGTTACGAGGCTCAGATTGAGGCCCAAATAAATGCTTCACAGAGTTCAAGTAATAGACACATCTCAACATCAACTGTTCAGAGGAGAAAACACTACTAAAGGACACCAATAAGATGAAGAGACTTGCCTGGGCCAAGAAACACGAGCAATGGACATTAGACTGGTTGAAATTTGTCCTTTGGTCTAGAGTCCAAATTTTAGATTTTTGGTACCAACCTCAACCAAATTTAGAAGGTTTGGGATGAGTCGGACCGCAGTGAAGGAAAAGCAGCCAACGGAAAAGCATTACAGGTAAAGCTGGTTGAGAGAATGCCAAGAGTGTGTAAAGCTGTCATCAAGGCAAAGGGTGGCTATTTAATGTCAAATATAAATTATATTTTGATTTGTTAAACACTTTTTTGGTTACTACATGATTCCATATGTGTTATTTCATAGTTTTGATGTCTTCACTTTTATTCTACATTGTAAAAAATAGTGCAAATAAAGAAAACCCCTTGAATGAGTAATATTCCAAAACATAAAACAATATAATTTTTATTAGTGTTGCACCATTGTCCTTAACCATATACAATTTCAGTAGCACATGTCTTAGTGGACCAATCCATGGCCTCCACAATGGATTAGTCCACTCAGACAGATGTGAATCAGACAGGTGTCTTAAACAAACTGAAAAATTGAATTGTTTTGCTACTGCTCGACTAAAGATATCTTGGTCGACCAACAGTCCATCGACCAAACAATCGACCAGCCGACTAAATGGGGTCAGTCGACTAAATGGGGTCAGCCCTAGTATACTTATATAATTTAATTTTAGCCTATAGAATCCTACAGTAGGCCAAATGTGTGTCCCAAATAGCACCCTATTCCCTATATAGGGCATTACTTTTGACAAGAACCCTATGGGAATAGGGTGCCATTTAGGACACATGCCAACTATCCCATCCATGATTACTACTGTAAAAATCAACCATGATTACTACTGTTTAAATCAACCATGATTACTACTGTATAAATAACCATGACTACTACTGTATAATTGTCAAATACAGTCAGTCAGTGCGGTTTAGACTCAGAATAAGCTGAAGTTCTGCCAATCTTGATCAAATTGGTGCCATTTTCAAAACATTTTCCATAGTGCATAGAGGCTCTATAATTTCTTACATTTCTATAATTGTCTACCTCCAGTAGGCCAGCTGTCATCACAACCTTCATTACTATTGTATAAATCAACCATCATTAGGCTACCTAGCTGCCAGAGATAAAGATTGCCCTGCAGAAATGGGTGAGCAGTGTGTTCAGCTGTTGGGTCATGTGCATGTCAGATGCTCCAACCATCTCAGTGTCTGCGTCTCAAATGGCACCCTATGCCCTTTATAGTCCACTACGGGCCTATGGGCCCTGGTCGAAAGTAGTGCACTATGTAGTGAATAGGGTGCCGTTTGGGATGTACATATGACCAAAGAAAGGGAAGGAGGGGTTGGATAAGATGCTGTAGAACAGGAAAGGGAAGGAAGGGTTGGATAAGATGCTGTAGAACAGGAAAGGGAAGGAAGGGTTGGATAAGATGCTGTAGAACAGGAAAGGGAAGGAAGGGTTGGATAAGATGCTGTAGAACAGGAAAGGAAAGGGTTTTTCACGCTCAACAGTTTCCTGTGCGTATCAAGAATGGTCCACCACCCAAAGGACATCCAGCCAACTTGACAACTGTGGGAAGCAATGGAGTCAACATGGGTGTGTGCAACTGTGTGTGTGTGTCGAGCAGAGCTTGTGGAGGAGGGGTATAATAGCTGCAGGTTCTCAGGATGATGTAGACTCATTAGGATCTCATGTCTCATAAGGCGGCGCACAATTGGCCCAGTGTTGTCCGAGTTTGGCCGGTGTAGGCCGTCATTGTAAATAAGAATTTGTTCTTAGCTGACTTGCCTAATTAAATAAAGGTTAAATAAAAACCTCAAATTAAAATGTCCCTGACTGATGTCACTGACTGCAGTGCACACACACACACACTCATTCTCTGACTCACACTTTCACTCTCACTCAGACGTACACACACACACACCACTAAGCAGTGTAATCTATTGTTGGTATCAGGCTGAGGCCATTTCTTCATTCATTCATGGTTGGTGTGAATCTGAGTAGTAGTGGCCATCACCATCCCCCAGCACCACCACCACTACCTCCGGCCCTTAGGCACGTTGGATCATATTTGCCCTATGGGGGAACTGAGAAACAGAAACATGCTTGGTAGGTGCTGAGAGTGAGCTTAGTGAGGGGGATTTAGCCTGGAGTTTAGTTTTAATCAGGCTCCAAGTGAGATTCTCTCTATCTCTCCCTCTCAACTAGTAGCCCTCCATCCTGGCCCAAAGTAAAAATTAAAGGAAATGAGTGGCAAAGATATCATTAAACACGCACAGCGTTATACAGGCAGGCACACACATGCCCACGCACAAACACTTTTACAAACTACCATGCATCCTCTCACATGCCCACACAGATACTCACCGATTCATGACTGCAGTCATTCACAGACATTCAAACCCAAATGGAATATGCAAATAGTTTCAAAAAAACATTCACAATGCTCTCAGCAGCGTTGACATACAAACCCCTAACACTAACCCATTGATTTAAAATAATTTTAAAAATTAAGCAGTGTAAAGGCTCTGTAAAGTTCTTAAATTGAATTAAACTCTAAGCTATAATGGGTATTGCCCACGTAGGTATTTTGGTCTTCTAGTGTGTAAGCTTATCGCCAGCTCTCCGTTTCAACCTAATCAATACCCCACAGATGGTTCTGATGTTGTAACCTGAACCGCTTGGGGACCAGGCTGAATGGAGTCATCCCATTGATCGACTGTGGTTGGGCTGAAGGAGCAGGCCAAGCCTACACTTAGGTTGAATCCAGTTTAAACCGGACTTCTTCAGCCAAAGCCAATTGATTGAAGGTGATATCTGTACATTACTGCAGAGTTGTTTATATCTTTGTGTTTTATGGTACTGGAAATAATCCATATTTGTAAATGAATAGTATCAATGACGTGTCTGTCAATAGAGTGGCAGGTAGCAGGCGGTTTGAATACCTGAGCAAATTTGTCGATGTGCCCTTGAGCAAGGTACTTAACCCTAATTTGCTCCAGGGGCGCCGTACTACTATGGCTGACCCTGTAGAACATTTCACTGCACCTATCCAGGTGTACGTGACAATACAACATGATTTTTTCTTTTTAAACATACAATTATAATAGTTTTTACATAATGTAATAGTCAGTGGATAATATTGATGATGTATTTGTCAATAATGGAAAGTATCGATGACATGTCTGTCAATTATCGTGCCAGTAACTACAGTATCTAGACATGGTCTGGATAGACAATACACAAGTCCACAGTCCACTCCAGTCACATTTGGAATAAAGACATACAATTTTTATCTCTGAATCTTATCAGAGATTTAAAAAAACATCATTCTTAAAAAACAGAGCAATTTACTTCTTATCTTGCACTGTATGCAGAGTATTGGCCCTTGGCACTATGCTTGGGCGTTATACTGTACACCGGATACCAGGGTATTTCGAAATAGCCACAAATATAGCCATATTTGTAGCTACTTTTTAAATAAATACTTCAACTTGTACCTGAAGTCAAAGCCCTTTGGATGAGTTCTGTACAGCTGCCACTGCTATCTTTTGATTTCCTTGCGTTTTCTCTCCTCTGTTCTCGGCCTGTCTCCTCTCCCCTCTTCTCCGAGCAGAGCAGGCAGGTCCGTTGCCCTAGCGACTCCAGACTCCACACAGATACAGCTGCTTGTTTAAAGAAATGTACTAACTGTGATCAAGATGTGGTTGTCCCACTGGCTATCCTAAGTTGAATGCACCAATTTGTAAGTGGCTCTGGGTAAGAGCGTCTGCTACATGACTAAAATGTAAAATGTGTAGCCTATACATGCTGCTCCAGAGCCAGTACGGTTCTTCCTATAGACAAGCATTCGTCAAAACTTTGTTCATTTGCACAATGCCTCTCGTTCACATTCTCTTGTAAATGTCCAAACTCAACAAAAATGCCATTCGGTAGCTCCAACCTATATATGTATAACTTTATGAGTTGGATTGCCTGTCTTTGCAGTTTGTATATTTTCGTTTGTGCTCGTTAGCATATTTAGCTAGCAGCCTCCATGGAAATATTACTTGTGCTAACTTTGTTAGCATGCCCAATAGGCTATTTTTGGCGGCCCCTAGAGTACTAAACCGGTAATACAGTAAATCCTGAGATGAGAGAAGGAAGGTATGACGATATGAAAATCTGGATACGCCCAACACTACTGGGCACTGTAGTGTACAAACAACAACACTAAAGTAATGCAACATCACTCCTCCTCCTTCACTAGTCCACTCTCACTAATACACTCTCTCACACTTTCTCTCTATATATATATATATATATATATATATATATATATATATATATATATATATATATATATATATATATATATATATATATATATATATATATATATATATATATATATATATATATATATATATACACACATACATACACAGTTGAAGTCGGAAGTTTACATACACCTTAGCCAAAAACATTTAAACTCGGTTTTTCACAATTCCTGACATTTAAACCTAGTAAAAATTCCCTGTCTTAGGTCAGTTAGTATCACCACTTTATTTTAAGAATTTGCAATGTCAGAATAATAGTAGAGAGAATGATTTATTTCAGCATTTATTTATTTCATCACATTCCCTGTGGGCCAGAAGTTTACATACACTCAATACACTGGGTCAAACGTTTCGGGTAGCCTTCCACAAGCTTCCCACAATAAGTTGGGTGAATTTTGGCCCATTCCTCCTGACAGAACTGTTGTAACGGAGTCAGGTTTGTAGGCCTCCTTGCTCGCAAATGCTTTTTCAGTTCTGCCCACAAAGACCCATTTGCGACCAAGATTCCTGACTGATGTCTTGAGATGTTGCTTCAATTTATCCAGATGAG
This sequence comes from Thymallus thymallus, assembly GCA_023634145.1. Classification (NCBI taxonomy): domain Eukaryota; kingdom Metazoa; phylum Chordata; class Actinopteri; order Salmoniformes; family Salmonidae; genus Thymallus; species Thymallus thymallus. The sequence goes on along the minus strand of CM042415.1, from coordinate 29,934,263 downwards.
TTTCCTTCCTCATGATGCCATCTATTTTGTGAAGTGCACCAGGCCCTCCTGCAGCAAAGAACCCCCACAACAAGATTCTGCCACCCCCGTGCTTCACGGTTGGGATGGTGTTCTTCGGCTTGCAAGCATCCCCCTTTTTCCTCCAAACATAACGATTGTCATTATGGCCTAACAGTTCTTTTTTTGTTTCATCAAACCAGAGGACATTTCTCAAAAAAGTAAGATCTTTGTCCCCATGTGCAGTTGCAAACCGTAGTCTGGCTTTTTTATGGAGGTTTTTGAGCAGTGGCTTCTTCCTTGCTGAGCGGCCTTTCAGGTTATGTCAATATAGAACTCGTTTTACTGTGGATATAGATACTTTTGTACCTGTTTCCTCCAGCATCTTCACAAGGTCCTTTGCTGTTGTTCTGGGATTGATTTGCACTTTTCGCACCTAAGTTCTTCCTGAGCGGTATGACGGTTGCGTGGTCCCATGGTGTTTATACTTGCATACTATTGTTTGTACAGATGAACGTGGTACCTTTAGGCATTTGGAAATTAAACCAAGGATGAACCAGATTGTGGAGGTCTACAATTTATTTTCTGATTTCTTTTGATTTTCCCACAATGTCGAGCAAAGAGGCACTGAGTTTGAAGGTAGGCCTTGAAATACATCCACAGGTATACCTCCAATTGACTCAAATTATGTCAATTAGCCTATCAGAAGCTTCTAAAGCCATAACATAATTTCCCAAGCTGTTTAAAGGCACAGTCAACTTAGTGTATGTAAACTTCTGACCCACTGGAATTGTGATATAGTGAATTATAATCGGTCTGTAAACAATTGTTGGAAGAATTACTTGTGTCCTGCACAAAGTAGATGTCCTAACCGACTTGCCAAAACTATAGTTTGTTAACATGAAATCTGTGGAGTGGTTGAAAAATGAGTTTTAATGACTTCAACCTAAGTGTATGTAAACTTCCGACTTCAACTATATATATATATATATATATCCCAGCAGCATCAATTGAGGAGGGGCTTACTGGATGAGTCCCCCTTCAGTTAGTTAGAGGCAGCAGCAGCAGACCCACTACTGTACTCAGGCTAGCCTCCTGGCAGCAGCAGCACTAGTGTACTCAGGCTAGCCTCCTGGCAGCAGCAGCACTAGTGTACTCAGGCTAGCCTCCTGCCAGCAGCAGCACTAGTGTACTCAGGATAGCCTCCTGGCAGCAGCAGAGATGGCTTTATACTTAACACTTAAAAGAGTGAATCCTGTCAATCACATTTAAACTAAGAGTGAATCATGTCAATCACATTTAAACTAAAAGAGTGAATCCTGTCAATCACATTTAAACCAAAAGCAGCTCAAATAAATGACAGCATGAACGATAACAGAGCAGAGGTCTTCTTAGAAATAGTTGTGTTCTGAAAGACGATTGTTGGCAGAGCACGCAGAGAAGAACATGGTGGACGCTAAGGATACGGGACTCTTTCCTAGACACAGAATAAACCTATTAGTCTGTTCTGGTCATTTTAGCAACAAGACCAGGCATAATGTTTTACAACTACTGGGAAAATGGAGGAAAGAGATTTTTGTACAAAAGTTATGTCAAGTGCAATGATAAGGTGCCATGATTATCAGCTTGGCAAGGACTTCTTCTGGGCTTTACATATGACGTATTCCTGCCCATGTTTTTGTGTTGAACATCTGCACACAGAAAAGCCATTTAACTTCTCATCAAGAGATTGATAGTAGGCTCGTGATGGCCAATGGGATGAATGACTATTGACCTCACTTAATCTTGCTAAAGAAAAAAACTAGTAAAAACAAGAAAGGAACCAGAAGTGTTTGTAACATTGTAATAAACGAAACAATTAATAATGTCCTCATTGTTCAGGTTTTAATCAAAACCACTGCACTACAAATATCCATCTAAAATGTTGGGAAATTGTATTCAATTATTATAAGAAAAATGCTTAATTAGGTCGAGTTAATTATTTCACATTCATTGGGCCACAAACAAATGCCACACGATTCGGATAAAAGACCCTGGAGCAGTGAGCGCTCTGGCAAATTAAATACCCTGGCGAGCCCATTCTAACCATAATGGCCATTCATTCACTTCATGCACTTGTTTTTCACTGAAGATATTGGAATTTGGAGGTAGTCCAAACACAGATCTCTTTCAACTTTTCCAAAACATGGATGTGTTTAAGGTGTGATTTTTACACTATCACCCGTGTACGCATCAGCTACCCCGCGATGCCTATAGTGTAGGTATTTAAATAATCTTAGCATGAAAATGGCGCCGAATGTAGAAAACAAATAAACACCAACTCTAAATCCTATCAGCCGCCAGAAATACATTCAAACGTGCGCTTACCTAAAATAGAAATACCATCAATGAAGAACTATAATTAGTTAAATCCAACGCAACCGAGTATCCCGTACATCCAGCGAAGTTACAATAGTGAAGTTACAATGTTGCAGAAGCCGGACGCATGCTTTGTTGTGTTGTAGATGCTTATCGGCGCTAGTAAAGGGGTGGAGTCACCATACTGAAGTATCGGACTTTGTTTACCGTATGCACCAATTGAACACGGCTAAATTCTCTCGATTAACCAATGGGAAGTGGGGGAGTTGTTGATCGTGTGATTAAAAACCCTATGGTCCATTTCGATAACGATGTTTGAATTGAGTGCTTCATAATTAATCACCAAATTGTGAAATGATCCCGAGAGCTTGGTCTTACACCTCTTACATTGTGAAGCTCTGAAACAATAGCCTATTCTATTTCTCGGGGTTTTCTTATCTATATCATTTTATTACTGCATTGTTGGGAAAGAGCTGTAAGCAAGCATTTACTGTTTTACACCTGTCCTGCTGTATCCTGTGCACGTGACAAATAAACTTTGAAACTTGCAACTAAAGAGGATTGAAATATAGCCTTAGAGCCTAAGCATAAATGAATTAATTTATCATAGTATCCCATACAAAAAATAGTAATGCAAAGTTATGCAAATTCGGGAGTTGGTCTCCATCACTCACTCAGTTATTTTCCATTGATGTACACCAATTAATTATAACATCATATAATGAATAGCCTATAGGCCTAAAGCAGTAATTAATCAACAGTGTCCTCCCTGTCCTCCCAGCCCCTCACCTAACACCTCATTTTAATTTACAGTCAATTTATTACACTACCAAATTAATCCACAGCAGCCCATGTATCCACCTACCACCCACCAGCCAGGGCTGGCCGAATGAGCCGTCCTAGGTTAGTGCTGTGTCATTAGGCAGGAGGGAGGCAGATAGAGAAGCATCAGGAGAACTGGTCCCCCTAGAACTGCTTCTGCTGTTGGCTACCATGCTGTGTGAGGGAGTCGCCCCCTAGAACGGCTTCTGCTGTTGGCTACCATGCTGTGTGAGGGAGTCGCCCCCTAGAACTGCTTCTGCTGTTGGCTACCATGCTGTGTGAGGGAGTCGCCCCCTAGAACGGCTTCTGCTGTTGGCTACCATGCTGTGTGAGGGAGTCGCCCCCTAGAACGGCTTCTGCTGTTGTCTACCATGCTGTGTGAGGGAGTCGCCCCCTAGAACGGCTTCTGCTGTTGGCTACCATGCTGTGTGAGGGAGTCGCCCCTAGAACTGCTTCTGCTGTTGGCTACCATGCTGTGTGAGGGAGTCGCCCCCTAGAACTGCTTCTGCTGTTGGCTACCATGCTGTGTGAGGGAGTCGCCCCCTAGAACTGCTTCTGCTGTTGGCTACCATGCTGTGTGAGGGAGTCGCCCCCTAGAACTGCTTCTGCTGTTGGCTACCATGCTGTGTGAGGGAGTCGCCCCCTAGAACGGCTTCTGCTGTTGTCTACCATGCTGTGTGAGGGAGTCGCCCCCTAGAACGGCTTCTGCTGTTGGCTACCATGCTGTGTGAGGGAGTCGCCCCTAGAACTGCTTCTGCTGTTGGCTACCATGCTGTGTGAGGGAGTCGCCCCCTAGAACTGCTTCTGCTGTTGGCTACCATGCTGTGTGAGGGAGTCGCCCCCTAGAACTGCTTCTGCTGTTGGCTACCATGCTGTGTGAGGGAGTCGCCCCCTAGAACTGCTTCTGCTGTTGGCTACCATGCTGTGTGAGGGAGTCACCCCCTAGAACTGATTCTGCTGTTGGCTACCATGCTGTGTGAGGGAGTCGCCCCCTAGAACGGCTTCTGCTGTTGTCTACCATGCTGTGTGAGGGAGTCGCCCCCTAGAACGGCTTCTGCTGTTGGCTACCATGCTGTGTGAGGGAGTCGCCCCTAGAACTGCTTCTGCTGTTGGCTACCATGCTGTGTGAGGGAGTCGCCCCCTAGAACTGCTTCTGCTGTTGGCTACCATGCTGTGTGAGGGAGTCGCCCCCTAGAACTGCTTCTGCTGTTGGCTACCATGCTGTGTGAGGGAGTCACCCCCTAGAACTGATTCTGCTGTTGGCTACCATGCTGTGTGAGGGAGTCACCCCCTAGAACTGATTCTGCTGTTGGCTACTATGCTGTGTGAGGGAGTCGCCCCCTAGAACTGATTCTGCTGTTGGCTACTATGCTGTGTGAGGGAGTCCCCCCTGGAACTCCCTATGCTGTTGGCTACCATGCTGTGTTAGATAGAGACACGTAGGATCTGCCTCCAACCAATCCTCAGAAGGGCCTCTCCATTTTAAAGTATAATGGGCCAGCACTTTTCATTTTATATAGTACCCCCCTGCTACACGCACATGCTCTCTTTATGACATGGTCCCCACCCATCTGCCTGACCCCATTAGTGCCATACGGCTCATGGAGAGGCCGGGGGTTGGGTAGGCAGGCGGGAGGCTGGGGCTGGGGGGGTGAGGAGAGTGGGAGGGGGTAGTGGGGTTCATTATTCTCCAAACAACACAGAGAGGGAAAGAGTACAGGGTACAGGGTTAGGGCACTGTGTACTGGGTTAGGGTACAGGGTTACGGTACCGAGTACAGGGTTAGGGTACAGACTACATGTTTAGGGTACAGGGCTAGAGTACCGGGTTTGGGTACATGGTACATGGTTAGGGTACATGGTTAGGGTTCAGGGTACATGGTTAGGGTTCAGGGTACAGGGTACAGGGTTAGCCACTGTCACCTTTGTCTCTCCAGACCAAGTTCATATGTGGCATGAGATCACAGATGAGTGTCAAACTGGGCCAGGAACAGGTCTGTTCCTGTTTTTACAGTATTGAGATGGCCAAATATGGGGAAAATATATTTGATTTAAGTCTTTAGAAATATGAATGCATCTATCACTATAACGTTGTTACTGACCTCAAGTGCAGAGCTGGAAACAAGGGGGAACGTTGAAATGGCATTAACAATCCTCTGATGTATATACGGATACAAGAATATTGTTATTTTGGACGTCATACTGTCTGTAACATAATAATCCAAAATAACTACAGTGGACGGTCCCAACACAACAGCAGACCCACGTAGACAAGGACAGAAAGAATGTAGACAGACAGATAGCTGTTAACCTACACACACCCCTCCCTCCCTCCCTCCCTCCACCCTCCCTTCCCCTCCTCTCTCCCTAATGCAGGGAGCAGGTGCTGGGCTGGACCCCAGAGAGATGAAGAGATGGGAGAAGGGGAGAGGGGAGGCACCACTCACAGATGCACCCTCCCCAGAGACTCTGACAGACTGTATCCACACAGACACAGACAGCCAAGACACAAATCCTCTCACTCTAAGAAAGTCAGCAACACACTCTCGCTCACACACACAGACACAGACACAGACACAGACACACAGCACTTTAGTTGGGCACATGGAGTGTGTTTATTTCTTTCTCGTCTTCACCCCTCTCTCTGGCTCCATCACTGATTACATAACAGACTCTATACCCCTCCCTCCTTCCTTCCCCCCCGACTCCTCTCCCGTTGCCTCCTTCCTGTTCTGTTAGCTACTGGGTAGAGACATCTAACACCTTGTTCTGCATCACACAATATATCTATAATACATACAACAATATTTGCAGCTGTGAATATCTGGTATAAATAAAATAATGCCAGTCTGCAAATATAGTACTGTCTGTAGCATGGTTTAGGTGACTTAGTTTGTGGTTGGAGATCTAAACTCTAGAAAGCACGAAGGGCATGGATGGTAGGCTAGCCATGCATTAATATTCATAGTGCACCATTATGGTATCAAGTATTTATGAAGCAGGAATGTTCCAGTGTTCTGCAGTATTCTCCCAGTAGATAGCATAAGAGCAGCAGCTGTGTTGCCCCTCCCCGCTCATGCCCAGTTTGGATGCTCCAGGGAGACGTGCTAGTCTTAGCTGCACAACATCAGGGTCATCACGTTCAGTAGAAACCAATGAGAGAAAACGTTTTGAAGCGGAAAAGGGAAAATAAGCATTGTTATTGGACAAGCTCAGGTTGTAAAGGGTGTTTCAGTACGTTTTCTCCCGTTTCACATCCACTGAACGCACCCGAGGTTTCCTAACGGAGATAAACATTTAAATACTGACGAGTGAGATGACTGTGATAATAGTCACGCCAATGAGAACGTCTGCCCTGTCTGCATCACTTAGATCAGAGGGTTTCTAAAACCTTGGTGATGATGCACACTCTCAGATTCAGCAGTCAAAGACACAGGCCTGTGTCAAGACATTGCTCCATCTATTACGAAACAGCTTGTTCCACTTTACAGGCATTATGAAGCTATATATATATATATACAGTAGTATATACTGTATACAGTAGTATATACTTACAGTAGTTAGTGTTCATCCTCCTTTATCTGTGGCAGTAGAATCATCCCTGTGTTTGTGCTTCCATCTAGTGGCTAAAGAGACAACTACAGTTCTTGGCTCAGCCTCCACACACAGAAAGCTTCACCTTATAAAGTATTCCTGAAAGGATTGTCTTCGAAAGTGGTGTTGGCCTTCCTCAACAGAAATGCTCCGTTGCAGGATTATGTACTGGTCAGTTATATGTGATAGTTATTACTACTCTAGAACACACTGTTATTTAGATGAAATCCAAGATAGATAAAGGCCAACATTCTGGCAAATTGTTTGCAAACAGCACCAGTTGAGAGTCATAGGGGAAACACACAGAGTGGAACACTTTTTCTAATACGCCATGATGTCGCAATGCATGTTGGGACGGCAAGTGTTTGGGAGAGATAAAGGTCTCAGCCAGACGTGATGCCACCACTCCCTACTACATTCTGGGTGAGCAGCACCAAAGCGCAGGCATTCCAGAAGACATACACACATCTCATCAGCTGACTCATTTTCTAACCCAAAAACTAGTTTAGATGGTTTTGGTCATATGGATATTAGTTCTAGTACAGATGTAGGATCTTAATTCAATGCAGGACATTTAAAACGTAGTGTATTTGAGGTTTAAAAAGGCTTCTGAAGTTTGTAATTTCCACTTTGAAATTTCAGACCCCTAAAATGTCTTGTGGCTGCAGGACTATTTTCCAGTTCTAGCAAACTGGCTCAAATTAAGATCCTACATACAGTGGGGAGAACAAGTATTTGATACACTGCCGATTTTGCAGGTTTTCCTACTTACAAAGCATGTAGAGGTCTGTAATTTTTATCATAGGTACACTTCAACTGTGAGAGATGGAATCTAAAACAAAAATCCATAAAATCACATTGTATGATTTTTTAAGAATTAATTTGCATTTTATTGCATGACATAAGTATTTGATCACCTACCAACCAGTAAGAATTACGGCTCTCACAGACCTGTTAGTTTTTCATTAAGAAGCCCACCTGTTTGAACTCGTTACCTGTATACAAGACACCTGTCCACACACTCAATCAAACAGACTCCAATCTCTCCACAATGGCCAAGACCAGAGAGCTGTGTAAGGACATCAGGGATAAAATTGTAGACCTGCACAAGGCTGGGATGGGCTACAGGACAATAGGCAAGCAGCTTGGTGTGAAGGCAACAACTGTTGGCACAATTATTAGAAAATGGAAGAAGTTCAAGATGACGGTCAATCTCCCTCGGTCTGGGGCACCATGCAAGATCTCACCTCGTGGGGCATCAATGATCATGAGGAAGGTGAGGGATCAGCCCAGAACTACACGGCAGGACCTGGTCAATGACCTGAAGAGAGCTGGGACCACAGTCTCAAAGAAAACCATTAGTAACACACTACGCCGTCATGGATTAAAATCCTGCAGCGCACGCAAGGTCCCCCTGCTCAAGCCAGCGCATGTCCAGGCCCGTCTGAAGTTTGCCAATGACCATCTGGATGATCCAGAGGAGGAATGGGAGAAGGTCATGTAGTCTGATGAGACAAAAATAGAGCTTTTTGGTCTAAACTCTTCTCGCCGTGTTTGGAGGAAGAAGAAGGATGAGTACAACCCCAAGAACACCATCCCAACCGTGAAGCATGGAGGTGGAAACATCATTCTTTGGGGATGCTTTTCTGCAAAGGGGACAGGACGACTGCACCGTATTGAGGGGAGGATGGACGGGGCCATGTATCGCAAGATCTTGGCCAACAACCTCCTTCCCTCAGTAAGAGCATTGAAGATGGGTCGTGGCTGGGTCTTCCAGCATGACAACGACCTGAAACACACAGCCAGGGCAACTAAGGAGTGGCTCCGTAAGAAGCATCTCAAGGTCCTGGAGTGGCCTAGCCAGTCTCCAGACCTGAACCCAATAGAAAATCTTTGGAGGGAGCTGAAAGTCCGTATTGCCCAGCGACAGCCCCGAAACCTGAAGGATCTGGAGAAGGTCTGTATGGAGGAGTGGGCCAAAATCCCTGCTGCAGTGTGTGCAAACCTGGTCAAGAACTACAGGAAACGTATGATCTCTGTAATTGCAAACAAAGGTTTCTGTAACAAATATTACGTTCTGCTTTTCTGATGTATCAAATACTTATGTCATGCAATAAAATGCAAATTAATTACTTAAAAATCATACAATGTGATTTTCTGGATTTTTGTTTTAGATTCCGTCACTCACTGTTGAAGAGTACCTATGATAAAAATTACAGACTTCTACATGCTTTGTAAGTGGGAAAACCTGCAAAATCGGCAGTGTATCAAATACTTGTTCTCCCCACTGTATGTAGCTCTATGCTTGGTGTGATTAGATGTGATTTGAGTAGAATTATCATTATGAGACATTGAGAATGCAAATATTAGAGCTCAAATATTCAAACAAGGGGACATTGTATTCTGACTCCCATAGACCAAAATACAGGCCCTTCAGTCATGTTCCTGTCTGCCTACATGCAAACCATTTAACACATGATGTCAAAGAAACAGCCTACTTCAATGATTCTAAAGAGCAGCTTTTAGCAGCACTGAAATAGAATTGGACACTCACCAAACACCAGCAGGGAAACACAGGAGACATCACAGACATCCCAGACAGGACGAGGTGCAGGGATCCAATCCAGACGAGAGAGAGAAAGGAATCACATTAGTAAAATAGACCAGGAAGGGTTGAAATATATCGATTATGGCTCCCTATTCCCTGTGCACTACTTTTGACCAGAGCTATGGGCCCTGGTCAAAAGTAGTGACTATATAGGGCTCCCGAGTGGTGCAGCGGTCTAAGGCACTGCATCTCAGTGCTAAAGGCGTCTTACTGGTTCGAATCCAGACTGTATCACATCGTGAGTGGATACCCATAGGAAGGTGCACAATTGGCCCAGTGCCGTCCAGGTTTGGCCGTCATTGTATATAAGAATTTGTTCTTAACTGACTTGGATAAATAAAATAAATAGGGAATAAGGTGCGATTTGGGCCGAATCCACCTGTATTTCACTCCTTCCCCGTGAATTCTATTTCAAACATGTTCACAATTATACGTAGGAAATACATATAATGTTACAAAACTGGCCATCTTGCATTGCCTAGTTGTATTGGTCATCTTTTCTCTGTGAAACTACAGTGCCTTCAGAAAGTATTCATACCCCTTGACGTTTTCCACATTTTGTTGTGTTACAAAGTGGGATTACATTTGATTTAATTGTAATTTTTTGTCAACGATCCAGACAAAACACTCTGTAATGTCAAAGTGAAAGAAAAGTTCTGACATTTGTAAAAAAATGTATGAAAAATAAAACATATCTTGTTTTAATATATCTTGATTTGACAAGTATTCAACCCCCTGAGTCAATACAATCACCTTTGGCAGTGATTACAGCCGTGGGTCTTTCTGGGTAAGTCTCTAAGAACTTTCCACATCTGGATTGTGCAACATTTGCTCATTATTATTTTCAAAATTCTTCAAGCTCTGTCAAATTGGTTGTTGATCACTGCTAGACAACCATTTCCAGGTCTTGCCATAGATTTTCAAACAGATGTAAGTAAACAATTGTAACTCAGCCACTCAGGAACATTCACTGTCTTCTTGGTAAGCCACTCCAGTGTAAATTTGTCCTTGTGTTTTATGTTATTGTCCTGCTGAAAAACTGTTTTAAAAAGTCACCATTGGCCTCATGGTGAAATCCCTGAGCGGTTTCCTTCCTCTCCAGCAACTGAGTTAGGAGGGACGCCTGTATCTTTGTAGTGAATGGGTGTATTGATACACCATCCAAAGATTAATTAATAACTTCACCATGCTCAAACGGATAGTTCATGTCTGCTTTTTTTCATCTACCAATAGGTGCCCTTCTTTGCAAAGCATTGGAAAACCTCCCTGGTGTTTCTGATTGAATGTGTGTTTGGAATTCACTGCTCGATTGAGAGACCTTACAGATAAGTGTATGTGTGGGGTACAGAGATGATGTAGTCATTCAAAAATCATGTTCATTTTTACTCCTCAACTTATTTAGGCTTACCTTAACAAAGGAGTTGAATAGTTATTGACTCATGATAACATTTAAGCTTTTCATGTTTTATTAAATTGTAAAAATGTCTAAAAATAAAAAGTATATGGCTCCTCCACTCGGTGATCCAGAGGTAATCAGGACACACTGACAGATGCGTCCTGGACTCTGGGTACAATAAAAAAAGAGACACAAAGAGGCCCATGCTACCATCTTTAAAAAAAATCAAATAGCCTAATATAATTCTGCAAAAATATTAAATAATATTAATAACAGTTATTGTTTTATTAAACTGAGGAATTCAAAATATAAGCAAGTGGACTGTAGACAAGGCCATGCGCAAAGGTTGGCTTTCTGTGGTAGGCTTTAGGCAGGCTCAGAAACACCTGTTCAACATCGATGCAGAAATAGGCTAGTAAAGCAAAATTCGGATCTCAAAGAGGCAAGTCTTAAATGGAATATCTATTTTTGAAATAACACATAGTTGAATATAAACAAAGTCTAGGCCTATATTTGGATCAATTGCACCGCTGGTTGTGAAGCAAAGCGAGTCAGACACCATTCCAACACCTTTGAACACCGATTACTACACCAATTTTTAACATTGTTGTTGTCTCTGTAGGAGCCTATAGGCTAAATGTCAAACAATATTAGTCCAAACAACGAATAAAAATCCCAGAACAGCAGTCCAACATTCGTGGGATGGGAATAGCATTCGTTTGCATTCGATCATTTATACGTTTAATACCCATATGTCATTTTCATTACTTTCAGTTTGAAAAGAAACTGCAATATCATTGTCATGTTTGACATAGTCTAATCCCCCTATTTCCAGAAACACGGCGCAATTTGAACTTCAAGCGAACTGAACTGACTGCTGCGCAAATAAAGAAACCGTCGTTTGCATTATTAGATTATATTTGCCTTTCAATGTATCCCTAACAAGGCACTATTCGTTTATTTACCTGAGAGGTGATATGTTTCTTCTGTTTTCTTCCTGGTATTATTCCGCCAGCATAATTCAAGTGTTTCCCGACACCTTCAGAAGTTACGACATATTGATCCGAGTATTCCAGTGACGCGTCTTGCAATGACGAAGCACGTCTCTCCTTCGCGCAGGCAGTAGATGGTGGGTGGGATACCCCTGCGGACTAGGTCAGGTGCTCACCCCAGTAGAAACCAAACCTTGAGCGATAGTAGATTATATGCGCTCTATTTGAGGGGGAAATACAATATATGGTAGCCTAATGTTGCTGGGTGGCAGCATTAGAGCAGGTAGCTCTTCTTGTCAATGCTGGGCTAATATTTACCTGACCCCCGTGCCATAAGGTGTATGCAGTGGAGTGCATAACATGTTTGGAATGTGTGGTCAAAGAACGCTTTGTTCAGCTGGGCCTTGTGCCAGCGTGACTTCTCTCTCGGTTGTGGGATCTGCACTTTTAATACCACTGGGTTTAAGGGGTATAACACACTTGCACGAATCTGCATGTCAAGGAGGCGACAATACTTTTTTCCTTGAAACTGAATTAGCCTGAATGCCGTTACTCTCATATATTTTAACCTTCGTAATAAGGTTAGTTTATTCATCTAAAATAAAAATTGAAAGCAATGTCTCTGTGGGTAATGCAGTGAGCCTTAGCACAGTTCATTCACCCTGACTGAGCATGAAGCAGCTTTAGGGACATTTAATTTAAACAGCTGTGCTGTCTGAGCATCTGTCCCAATATTATCACAATGTCTTTTTATTCCAGCCATACTATGCAAAGTCTTTTTATAGCTTTTTTGCACTCCAGACTTCTTATTTTTATACTTTGTCATACTGCCGCTCTATGTACCATGTATTGTGTATCTGTCTTTTGTGTTCTATCTAGCTATCGGTCTATCTATCTAGCTATCTGTCTATCTATCTAGCTATCTGTCTATCTATCTAGCTATCTGTCTATCTATCTATCTATCTATCTATCTATCTATCTATCTATCTATCTATCTATCTATCTATCTATCTATCTATCTATCTATCTATCTATCTATCTATCTACAGTCGTATTAAAAAGTTTGGGCACCCCTCTGAGGCTGCATAATAATTTACTCTGTTGTCACAGGAAATGATCACAGTGGCATGCCATTCATTTTCTAATAAAAGCTGAGTACTGGGGTATTGTCCAGACAAAGATTTTTAGTGTAGCAATATTACGTTGTATGAAATTAAATCAGATGTGAAAAATAGGCTATGCAAAAATTTGGGCACCCTTGTCATTCTGTTGATTTGAATACCTGTAACTACTTAGCACTGGTTAATTGGAACACACAATTGGTTTGGTGAGCTCATTAAGCCTTGAACTTCATAGACAAGTGCATCCAATCATGAGAAAAGGTATTTAAGGTGGCCAATTTCAAGTTGTTGTTCTCTTTCACTCTCATCTGAAGAGTGGCAACATGGGGGCCTCAAAACAACTCTCAAATGACCTGAAAACAAGATTGTTCAACATTATGGTGTAGGGGAAGGCTACAAAAAGCTATCGCAGAGATGTAAGCTGTCAGTGTCCACTGTGAGGAACATAGTGAGGAAATGGAAGATCACAGGCACAGTTCTTGTTAAGGCCAGAAGTGGCAGGCCAAGTAAAATATCGGAGAGGCAAAGGTTAAGGATGGTGAGAACGGTCAAAAACAGCCCACAGACCACCTCCAAAGACCTACGACATCATCTTGCTGCAGATGGTGTCACTGTGCATCGTTCAACAATTCAGCGCACTTTGCACAAGGAGAAGCTGTACGGGAGAGTGATGCAGAAGAAGCCTTTTCTGCACACACGCCACAAACGCACATTTGGACAAGCCAGCTTCATTTTGGAATAAGGTGCTGTGGACTGATGAAACAAATATTGAGTTATTTGGTCATAACAAGGGGCGTTATGCATGGCGGCAAAAGAACACAGCGTTCCAAGAAAAACACTTGCTACCCACAGTAAAATTTGGTGGGGGTTCCCTCATACTGTGGGGTTGTGTGGCCAGTGCCGGTACTGGGAATCTTGTTAAAGTTGAGGGTCACATGGATTCCACTCAATATCAGCAGATTATTGGGAATAATGTTGAAGAATCAGTCACAAAGTTGAAGTTACGCTGGGGCTGGATATTTCAACAAGACAACGACCCAAAACACTGCTCAAAATCTACCCGGGCATTTATGCAGAGGAACAAGTACAATGTTCTGGAATGGCCATCCCAGTCCCCAGACCTGAATATCATTGAGAATCTGTGTGATGATTTGAAGCGGGCTGTCCATGCTCGGCAACCATCAAACCTAACTGAACTGGAGATGTTTTGTAAGGAGGAATGGTCCAAAATACCTTCATCCAGAATCCAGACACTCATTAGAGACTATAGGAAGCATCTAGAGGCTGTTATTTTAGCAAAAGGAGGCTCTACTAAATATTGATGTGATTTTTCTGTTGGGGTGCCCAAATTTATGCACCTGTCTAATTTCGTTTTGATGCATATTGCACATTTTCTGTTAATCCAATAAACCTCATTTCACTACTGAAATATTACTGTGTCCATCAGTTATTTGATAGATCAAAATGAAATTGCTGATCCAAACACCCAATTATTTATAAATGGAAATTGTCAGGGGAGCCCAAACATTTTCATACGACTGTATCTATCCATCTACCCAGTGGCCATTCCTGGCACATTCTTTTAGTACAAAAAATACTTTGTGCATGACACAAGTAATTCTTCCAACAATTGTTTACAGACAGATTATTTAACTTAGAATTCACTCTCAATTCCATCACAATTCCAGTGGGTCAGAAGTTTACATACACTAAGTTGACTGTGCTTTTTAACAGCTTGGAAAATTCCAGAAAATGATGTCATGGCTTTAGAAGCTTCTGATAGGCTAATTGACATCATTTGAGTAAATTGGGTGTACCTGTGGATGTATTTCAAGGCCTAACTTCAAACTCAGTGCCTCTTTGCTCGACATTGTGGGAAAAGCAAAATAAATCAGCCAATAACTCCGAAAAAAAATACTAGACCTCAACAAGTCTGGTTCATCCTTGGGAGCAATTTCAAAATGCCTGAAGGTACCATGTTCATCTGTACAAACAATAGTACGCAAGTATAAACACCATGGGACCACGCAGCCGTCATACCGCGCAGGAAGGAGATGCGTTCTGTCTCCTATAGATGAAAAGTGCAACTCAATCCCAGAACAACAGCAAAGGGCCTTGTGAAGATGCTGGAGGAAACCGGTACAAAAGTATCTATATCCACAGTAAAACGAGTCCTATATCGACATAACCTGAAAAGCAGCTCAGCAAGGAAGAAGCCACTGCTCCAAAACCGTATATATGTGGATATATTGAAGCAACATCTCAAGACATCAGTCAGGAAGTTAAAGCTTGGTTGCAAATAGGTCTTCCAAATGGACAATGACCACAAGCATACTTCCAAAGTTGTGGCAAAATGGCTTAAGGACAACAAAGTCAAGGTATTGGAGTGGCACATCACAAAGCCCTGACCTCAATCCTATAGAAATTTGTGGGCAGAACTGAAAAAGTGTGTGCGAGCAAGGAGGCCTACAAACCTGACTCAGTGACACCAGTTCTGTCAGGAGGAATGGGCCAAAATTCACCCAACTTATTGTGGGAAGCTTGTGGAAGTTAAACAATTTAAAAGCAATGCTACCAAATACTAATTGAGTGTATGTAAACTTCTGACCCACTGGGAATGTGATGAAAGACATAAACACTGAAATAAATAGTTCTCTCTACTATTATTCTGACATTTCACATTCCTAAAATAAAGTGGTGATCCTAACTGACCTAAGACAGGGAATTCTAAATGTCAGGAATTGTGAAAAACTGAGTTTAAATATATTTGTATGTAAACTTCCGACTTCAACTGTAAATGCTTTCTTTCCCCCATCTGACCATATAAATGCTTTCTTCTGCTTTTGTCCTAAGACTTCTTGTTTTCTCCATGAATGATCTGAGTAAGATTTAGATTTAGGCTTAATTCTTATTTTCCACAACTCATTGAGAATGCCATAATTTATAAATATACTACTAGTAATATGCATAGTATATATGTGCATATATCAACTGATGATAACTGTTTCATAAAACATTTTCTAATATGAGTTTTCAGAGGTTTCCGGTATAGGCTACATTAGTTGTTTTTTCTTAGACTAACAGGAAAGATGTCATACAGTGAGTGACCTTTTCAAAAGCCCTCATTAGAGAATATATAACTCTCTCACTTGTTTTTCAGCACAGTGAGAGAATGTGTTTGTCAGGACGGTTGCTCTTATCTGTGTGTGTGTGTGTGTGTGTGTGTGAGAGGGCTGGTCAGTTTAGAAGCTAATCTAACCAACACCAGGGCGATTCTCCCCTGCTCAACACGATAATGGTGAAAGGGGCGGTCCCTCCCATTGACTCCAGTGTGAGTAACATTGTAATGTTGTGAATGTAAAATAGTGAATGCTGATTCTACAGCCTGTGGCAGTGGCGGTGTCATAATACCCATAAAACGTAGCGGTCAAACAGGGAAATGGTTCCAATCATTTTACCACCATTAATTTTTCCCATAAGGGATTTTAGAAACGCTTAAAATAAGGTCTGTGTTTCGTGTAGGCTTTCCCTGGCGTGAGATTAACCGTGTTAATCTCTCTAGGACAAGGGGATTTTTAACAATATGTTCTGCTCTATTTACTCTCAGATTCTAAAATGTAATTAGCATCAAGGTAGACATCATGCAAGACTACAAATCATGCAAGACTACAAATCCCTGCAAGCTCCTGCACGTCCTAGAGAGATTTACACTTATCAAAACGTCACACCAGGGTAAGCGTACACAAAACACAGGCCTTATTTTAAGTGTTTCTAAAATCTCCTATGGGAAAAATGAATGATGGAAAAATGATTGGAACCATTTCCCTGTTTGGCCGCTAGGTTTTATGGGTATTATGACTCATACTGTGGTATTCTATAGAGAGCAATTGTAATGGCCTCTTTTTGTAGGCACTAACTCCACAATGGCTCATTGGCCAAAGCCTATGGGGAAATTAATTAACGCAGAAGATAACGCCTGTGGTAAACACAAGTTTAGGAGATCTTATACATTTTGTTCAATGAGATAATCTCAGCTGTCACTTTTTGTATATTTTTTTATAATTTATGTAATCGAAACAAGCACATAAAGGCTTCATAATTCATAGTCACGTTAACTGACTGATAAAAAAAAACGTTATTTAATTAGGCAAGTCAGTTAAGAACAAATTCTTATTTACAATGACGGCCTACACCAGCCAAACTCGGAAGACGCTGGCCCAATTGTGCGCCGCCCTATGGGACTCCCAATCATGGCCGGCTGTGATACAGTCTGGATTCTAACCAGGTTGTCTGTAGTGACGCCTCTAGCACTGAGATGCAGTGTCTTAGACCACTGCGCCACTTGGGAGCCCCAAGTATCTCATAAAACAAAAAGTATTCGATCTCCTGAGCCTGTGTTAGCCTCAGACCTTATTTTTGGCGTTTATCCCAAAACCCCATTCTTTCTCCATTTATTGCCCCCATAGGAATGGCTGAACGAACCAGAGGTAACTCATTTCCGGGTTTTTAGGACTACAAGCTGGCGAGCTCTATTAGTGCCTCTATTGTGCACTTGTGTGTAGTTAATGCCTGCAAGAAAAAATGTGTGTGTACATGCATTTTTATGAAAGACAATAATGATATAAGCAAAATATAAGCAAGTGGACTGTAGACAAGGCCATGCGCAAAGGTTGGCTTTCTGTGGTAGGCTTTAGGCAGGCTCAGAAACACCTGTTCAACATCGATGCAGAAATAGGCTAGTAAAGCAAAATTCGGATCTCAAAGAGGCAAGTCTTAAATGGAATATCTATTTTTGAAATAACACATAGTTGAATATAAACAAAGTCTAGGCCTATATTTGGATCAATTGCACCGCTGGTTGTGAAGCAAAGCGAGTCAGACACCATTCCAACACCTTTGAACACCGATTACTACACCAATTTTTAACATTGTTGTTGTCTCTGTAGGAGCCTATAGGCTAAATGTCAAACAATATTAGTCCAAACAACGAATAAAAATCCCAGAACAGCAGTCCAACATTCGTGGGATGGGAATAGCATTCGTTTGCATTCGATCATTTATACGTTTAATACCCATATGTCATTTTCATTACTTTCAGTTTGAAAAGAAACTGCAATATCATTGTCATGTTTGACATAGTCTAATCCCCCTATTTCCAGAAACACGGCGCAATTTGAACTTCAAGCGAACTGAACTGACTGCTGCGCAAATAAAGAAACCGTCGTTTGCATTATTAGATTATATTTGCCTTTCAATGTATCCCTAACAAGGCACTATTCGTTTATTTACCTGAGAGGTGATATGTTTCTTCTGTTTTCTTCCTGGTATTATTCCGCCAGCATAATTCAAGTGTTTCCCGACACCTTCAGAAGTTACGACATATTGATCCGAGTATTCCAGTGACGCGTCTTGCAATGACGAAGCACGTCTCTCCTTCGCGCAGGCAGTAGATGGTGGGTGGGATACCCCTGCGGACTAGGTCAGGTGCTCACCCCAGTAGAAACCAAACCTTGAGCGATAGTAGATTATATGCGCTCTATTTGAGGGGGAAATACAATATATGGTAGCCTAATGTTGCTGGGTGGCAGCATTAGAGCAGGTAGCTCTTCTTGTCAATGCTGGGCTAATATTTACCTGACCCCCGTGCCATAAGGTGTATGCAGTGGAGTGCATAACATGTTTGGAATGTGTGGTCAAAGAACGCTTTGTTCAGCTGGGCCTTGTGCCAGCGTGACTTCTCTCTCGGTTGTGGGATCTGCACTTTTAATACCACTGGGTTTAAGGGGTATAACACACTTGCACGAATCTGCATGTCAAGGAGGCGACAATACTTTTTTCCTTGAAACTGAATTAGCCTGAATGCCGTTACTCTCATATATTTTAACCTTCGTAATAAGGTTAGTTTATTCATCTAAAATAAAAATTGAAAGCCATGTCTCTGTGGGTAATGCAGTGAGCCTTAGCACAGTTCATTCACCCTGACTGAGCATGAAGCAGCTTTAGGGACATTTAATTTAAACAGCTGTGCTGTCTGAGCATCTGTCCCAATATTATCACAATGTCTTTTTATTCCAGCCATACTATGCAAAGTCTTTTTATAGCTTTTTTGCACTCCAGACTTCTTATTTTTATACTTTGTCATACTGCCGCTCTATGTACCATGTATTGTGTATCTGTCTTTTGTGTTCTATCTAGCTATCGGTCTATCTATCTAGCTATCTATCTATCTATCTATCTATCTATCTATCTATCTATCTATCTATCTATCTATCTATCTATCTACAGTCGTATTAAAAAGTTTGGGCACCCCTCTGAGGCTGCATAATAATTTACTCTGTTGTCACAGGAAATGATCACAGTGGCATGCCATTCATTTTCTAATAAAAGCTGAGTACTGGGGTATTGTCCAGACAAAGATTTTTAGTGTAGCAATATTACGTTGTATGAAATTAAATCAGATGTGAAAAATAGGCTATGCAAAAATTTGGGCACCCTTGTCATTCTGTTGATTTGAATACCTGTAACTACTTAGCACTGGTTAATTGGAACACACAATTGGTTTGGTGAGCTCATTAAGCCTTGAACTTCATAGACAAGTGCATCCAATCATGAGAAAAGGTATTTAAGGTGGCCAATTTCAAGTTGTTGTTCTCTTTCACTCTCATCTGAAGAGTGGCAACATGGGGGCCTCAAAACAACTCTCAAATGACCTGAAAACAAGATTGTTCAACATTATGGTGTAGGGGAAGGCTACAAAAAGCTATCGCAGAGATGTAAGCTGTCAGTGTCCACTGTGAGGAACATAGTGAGGAAATGGAAGATCACAGGCACAGTTCTTGTTAAGGCCAGAAGTGGCAGGCCAAGTAAAATATCGGAGAGGCAAAGGTTAAGGATGGTGAGAACGGTCAAAAACAGCCCACAGACCACCTCCAAAGACCTACGACATCATCTTGCTGCAGATGGTGTCACTGTGCATCGTTCAACAATTCAGCGCACTTTGCACAAGGAGAAGCTGTACGGGAGAGTGATGCGGAAGAAGCCTTTTCTGCACACACGCCACAAACGCACATTTGGACAAGCCAGCTTCATTTTGGAATAAGGTGCTGTGGACTGATGAAACAAATATTGAGTTATTTGGTCATAACAAGGGGCGTTATGCATGGCGGCAAAAGAACACAGCGTTCCAAGAAAAACACTTGCTACCCACAGTAAAATTTGGTGGGGGTTCCCTCATACTGTGGGGTTGTGTGGCCAGTGCCGGTACTGGGAATCTTGTTAAAGTTGAGGGTCACATGGATTCCACTCAATATCAGCAGATTATTGGGAATAATGTTGAAGAATCAGTCACAAAGTTGAAGTTACGCTGGGGCTGGATATTTCAACAAGACAACGACCCAAAACACTGCTCAAAATCTACCCGGGCATTTATGCAGAGGAACAAGTACAATGTTCTGGAATGGCCATCCCAGTCCCCAGACCTGAATATCATTGAGAATCTGTGTGATGATTTGAAGCGGGCTGTCCATGCTCGGCAACCATCAAACCTAACTGAACTGGAGATGTTTTGTAAGGAGGAATGGTCCAAAATACCTTCATCCAGAATCCAGACACTCATTAGAGACTATAGGAAGCATCTAGAGGCTGTTATTTTAGCAAAAGGAGGCTCTACTAAATATTGATGTGATTTTTCTGTTGGGGTGCCCAAATTTATGCACCTGTCTAATTTCGTTTTGATGCATATTGCACATTTTCTGTTAATCCAATAAACCTCATTTCACTACTGAAATATTACTGTGTCCATCAGTTATTTGATAGATCAAAATGAAATTGCTGATCCAAACACCCAATTATTTATAAATGGAAATTGTCAGGGGAGCCCAAACATTTTCATACGACTGTATCTATCCATCTACCCAGTGGCCATTCCTGGCACATTCTTTTAGTACAAAAAATAATACAATGACATAGCCTATCTGTGTGGTTTGGGCACCATAGTATATGGTATTTAATCTGACCTGAGTGACCATAAATGCTATATTTTCCCCATCTGACCACATAAATGCTTTCTTTCCGCCATGTGACCATATAAATTATTTCTTTCTTTCCCCCATCTGACCATATACAGTTGAAGTCGGAAGTTTACATACACTTAGGTTGAAGTCATTAAAACTCATTTTTCAACCACTCCACAGATTTCATGTTAACAAACTATTGTTTTCGCAAGTCTGTTAGGACATCTACTTTGTGCATGACACAAGTAATTCTTCCAACAATTGTTTACAGACAGATTATTTAACTTAGAATTCACTCTCAATTCCATCACAATTCCAGTGGGTCAGAAGTTTACATACACTAAGTTGACTGTGCTTTTTAACAGCTTGGAAAATTCCAGAAAATGATGTCATGGCTTTAGAAGCTTCTGATAGGCTAATTGACATCATTTGAGTAAATTGGGTGTACCTGTGGATGTATTTCAAGGCCTAACTTCAAACTCAGTGCCTCTTTGCTCGACATTGTGGGAAAATCAAAATAAATCAGCCAATAACTCCGAAAAAAAATACTAGACCTCAACAAGTCTGGTTCATCCTTGGGAGCAATTTCAAAATGCCTGAAGGTACCATGTTCATCTGTACAAACAATAGTACGCAAGTATAAACACCATGGGACCACGCAGCCGTCATACCGCGCAGGAAGGAGATGCGTTCTGTCTCCTATAGATGAAAAGTGCAACTCAATCCCAGAACAACAGCAAAGGGCCTTGTGAAGATGCTGGAGGAAACCGGTACAAAAGTATCTATATCCACAGTAAAACGAGTCCTATATCGACATAACCTGAAAAGCAGCTCAGCAAGGAAGAAGCCACTGCTCCAAAACCGTATATATGTGGATATATTGAAGCAACATCTCAAGACATCAGTCAGGAAGTTAAAGCTTGGTTGCAAATAGGTCTTCCAAATGGACAATGACCACAAGCATACTTCCAAAGTTGTGGCAAAATGGCTTAAGGACAACAAAGTCAAGGTATTGGAGTGGCACATCACAAAGCCCTGACCTCAATCCTATAGAAATTTGTGGGCAGAACTGAAAAAGTGTGTGCGAGCAAGGAGGCCTACAAACCTGACTCAGTGACACCAGTTCTGTCAGGAGGAATGGGCCAAAATTCACCCAACTTATTGTGGGAAGCTTGTGGAAGTTAAACAATTTAAAAGCAATGCTACCAAATACTAATTGAGTGTATGTAAACTTCTGACCCACTGGGAATGTGATGAAAGACATAAACACTGAAATAAATAGTTCTCTCTACTATTATTCTGACATTTCACATTCCTAAAATAAAGTGGTGATCCTAACTGACCTAAGACAGGGAATTCTAAATGTCAGGAATTGTGAAAAACTGAGTTTAAATATATTTGTATGTAAACTTCCGACTTCAACTGTAAATGCTTTCTTTCCCCCATCTGACCATATAAATGCTTTCTTCTGCTTTTGTCCTAAGACTTCTTGTTTTCTCCATGAATGATCTGAGTAAGATTTAGATTTAGGCTTAATTCTTATTTTCCACAACTCATTGAGAATGCCATAATTTATAAATATACTACTAGTAATATGCATAGTATATATGTGCATATATCAACTGATGATAACTGTTTCATAAAACATTTTCTAATATGAGTTTTCAGAGGTTTCCGGTATAGGCTACATTAGTTGTTTTTTCTTAGACTAACAGGAAAGATGTCATACAGTGAGTGACCTTTTCAAAAGCCCTCATTAGAGAATATATAACTCTCTCACTTGTTTTTCAGCACAGTGAGAGAATGTGTTTGTCAGGACGGTTGCTCTTATCTGTGTGTGTGTGTGTGTGTGTGTGTGAGAGGGCTGGTCAGTTTAGAAGCTAATCTAACCAACACCAGGGCGATTCTCCCCTGCTCAACACGATAATGGTGAAAGGGGCGGTCCCTCCCATTGACTCCAGTGTGAGTAACATTGTAATGTTGTGAATGTAAAATAGTGAATGCTGATTCTACAGCCTGTGGCAGTGGCGGTGTCATAATACCCATAAAACGTAGCGGTCAAACAGGGAAATGGTTCCAATCATTTTACCACCATTAATTTTTCCCATAAGGGATTTTAGAAACGCTTAAAATAAGGTCTGTGTTTCGTGTAGGCTTTCCCTGGCGTGAGATTAACCGTGTTAATCTCTCTAGGACAAGGGGATTTTTAACAATATGTTCTGCTCTATTTACTCTCAGATTCTAAAATGTAATTAGCATCAAGGTAGACATCATGCAAGACTACAAATCATGTAAGACTACAAATCCCTGCAAGCTCCTGCACGTCCTAGAGAGATTTACACTTATCAAAACGTCACACCAGGGTAAGCGTACACAAAACACAGGCCTTATTTTAAGTGTTTCTAAAATCTCCTATGGGAAAAATGAATGATGGAAAAATGATTGGAACCATTTCCCTGTTTGGCCGCTAGGTTTTATGGGTATTATGACTCATACTGTGGTATTCTATAGAGAGCAATTGTAATGGCCTCTTTTTGTAGGCACTAACTCCACAATGGCTCATTGGCCAAAGCCTATGGGGAAATTAATTAACGCAGAAGATAACGCCTGTGGTAAACACAAGTTTAGGAGATCTTATACATTTTGTTCAATGAGATAATCTCAGCTGTCACTTTTTGTATATTTTTTTATAATTTATGTAATCGAAACAAGCACATAAAGGCTTCATAATTCATAGTCACGTTAACTGACTGATAAAAAAAAACGTTATTTAATTAGGCAAGTCAGTTAAGAACAAATTCTTATTTACAATGACGGCCTACACCAGCCAAACTCGGAAGACGCTGGCCCAATTGTGCGCCGCCCTATGGGACTCCCAATCATGGCCGGCTGTGATACAGTCTGGATTCTAACCAGGTTGTCTGTAGTGACGCCTCTAGCACTGAGATGCAGTGTCTTAGACCACTGCGCCACTTGGGAGCCCCAAGTATCTCATAAAACAAAAAGTATTCGATCTCCTGAGCCTGTGTTAGCCTCAGACCTTATTTTTGGTGTTTATCCCAAAACCCCATTCTTTCTCCATTTATTGCCCCCATAGGAATGGCTGAACGAACCAGAGGTAACTCATTTCCGGGTTTTTAGGACTACAAGCTGGCGAGCTCTATTAGTGCCTCTATTGTGCACTTGTGTGTAGTTAATGCCTGCAAGAAAAAATGTGTGTGTACATGCATTTTTATGAAAGACAATAATGAAGGCTATAATGTTATTATAGCCTACATATAATGTTATTATAGCCTACATATAATGTTATTATAGCCTACATATAATGTTATTATAGCCAACATATAATGTTATTATAGCCTACATATAATGTTATTATATGTCAATAATGTAGCCTACATGTAGGCTAATAACATTATACATGCCCAGTAAGGAAAATTATGTTGAAAATACGTATTTTCCGGACATTGAGAAAACGTATTTTCCGGACATTGAAATCAGGTCCATTTTCGGTTCTGAATGAAAGTTGAAAAGACATAATTTACAGACATTGAAAATACATATTTTTTGGTAATTGATTCTATGGCAAAATGTCAACTTTACTTTACTTTACAATACATTGTCAATTAAGTAAACATAATAACACAATAATAAATGTTAAATCCATTTAATATAGGAAAGAGGAGCCTAGTGAAGATTGCAACATAGAATATGTATTATTGCTCTCATCTTGCACTTATGTTAGCATTTTCACAAGCTTTAAAACTGGCAGCAATGATGTTCAAAGTAGGCCAACCTACAGAATAAACCAACAGACCACTTCAACTACAATAACATTCTCAGTAATAAGGTGAAAACAAACACTTGCTGGGGATTATACTAATGAGCTTCGGCCCCCAAACAAGTTAATATTTGGTTGCTCCGGACCAGACCAAATCTGAACGAATGATAGACGTCTAGGCTATGTTTCACAAGTTTAAACAGCATAGCACAGATCAGTACTGTAGAGCATAGGATAATACAGTACAGTACAGGACAGGACAGTGGAGTGTATTCAGCAGAGTGCAGTAGAGTTGAATTCAGTAGAGTCCAGTACAGTATTTTTTGATTTGTAGATACTCTGCCGTTCCATCGCACTGCAATGATGTACAATAATGTCTGAGGAACGAAAAACTGTTCGTTGTTTCAAGTAGTTAGGCTAACGTGGCAGAATCAAACCATATAGCTAGGTTGTGGATATCAGAAAGTCACTTAAAACGTTGTTCTGTCTCCTATAAGCTAAACAATGCCGCACACCTGAAACTATGTCTTGTGTGGACTGGTTTGAATGTGTCCTTACACTCCCAGTCTCCCACGTTTCTAATTACCCAGCACACGAACCAGGAAGAGTGCAACCCAACACGCGCCGTATCTTTTGTTTTGGGCAACAACTTTGATGCAAGTCTTATAATGAAGATTATTTTTAAGTGATCGGCCATGTCTGATAAGGGTCCTGTATTAACGTCAGGTATCATTTTTTACCTATCGATTGGGGCAGCGATATTTCAAATACTTGAAGAACCCAATTGGAAACTGGCCAAGTCCGAATTTTCGCTTCAAAAGGAAATCATTCTAAAAACATATCCGTGCTTGACTAAAGAAGATCTGAACTATATTTTGGGGGTATGTAGGGATTCAATTTAGAATACATATATTATATTCACAGTCGTTGTTTTAATGATGAGCATGTTTGTGTTGTCATCTGGGTCTGCATTGGAACGTTATTAGATCTACAAAAACATGTATTTTACACTATGGAAAATTCCAAGGTTGAGACTCGGATCTTTCACTTTAAAATGTATGTCAAACAAAAACCAATAATTTGCTAAGGTGAACAAACCATACAACTCTATGCACTTTGCATCTGCACTATTCTTCAAGTAAATGTATTGTTGTAAAAATGTCAGTGGAAATGGTTAAAAGTAGTCCTTGTGCAATAGAGTGCATTGTTTTTTAGTTTTTTTTTAAGTAAAAAAAATCAGAGTCTCTGTTACCGTAGAATTGCCACTATGTTTAAGGCCTACATTATTTCTGTTCTACAACTATTTAGGCCCATGGATGTTGTCCCTGGAAAATAAACATACCTAGTAAGCAAAATGATGTTAAAAATACCTATTTTCCAGAAGTTGACATCGCGTGTATTTCAGATGCTGAATGAAAGGTTAGAAGACGTCTTTTCCGGGACCTCGAAAATAAATGTTATATGGACGTCAAAAATACGTATTTGGAAATCAGGCCCATTTTAGGTTCTGAATGAAAGTTGAAAAGATGTAATTTGCAGACGTTGAAAATACGATTTTTTTCAGTCATTGATTCTATGGCAAAATTTTAACTGTTATACATTTTAAATTAAGTAAGAAACAAAATATCTATTATTGCTCCCATCTATCACATGCAGTTATCTTTTTCAAATGCTTTAAAACCTGCAGCAATGATGTTCAAAATAGTCCAACCTACGGAATAAACCAACAGACCACTTTAACTACAGTAACATTCTCAGTAACGTTACAGATATGTTTTTTCTTGCTTTGACTGTGATATGTTGTTGTTTGTCTACCTTAGTTGAATGCACTGACTGTAAGTCACTCTGGATAAGAGCTTCTGCAAAGCATGGTGGGTATTATTATAATGAACTACACCCCCAAATAAGTACACGTTTGGTTGGTGTGGACTAGATCCATGTCTATGTTCAGACCGGACCAAAAATCTACTTCCGTGTACATTGAAATCAGGGTACCAAAAAAATACCCCAAAAGTACGGAGGACCAGAAAAAGACGTCCAAACGACGTCGCCTGACGTCAAATGCTTAGTGGGTATTTTACATGAAAAAATAACAATGTAGATCATCTGAAATTATTTAATCTAAACAAAGCCTGTCATGTTAGGACATTTCAGTCCTTGTCAGTACTGATATGGCTGTTTTATTGAGAATATATATATTTTTATATAGATTTGTTATTATGCATTGAATATTGAATTATTTTCACTGTTGCAGTAAAAGTTTGGAGTACTGCTACGCTTATCAATCAAGTTTAAATTGCCTACAAGCATTTTCATAATCTCTCTGCTCTTTAACCAACGGAGCCAAGCCAGCATGCTGGGACAGTTTAGAAGAACTGGTTTGGCATTTTAATTGCTCGGATAACAGTGCAGATGCAAAGTTTGGTAACAGAATGACGTCAGAAAACAGCACAAACTGTTACCAAACTTTGCATCTGCACTGTTCTTCAAGTCAATATGTTTTCAGTGGAAATTGTTAAAAGTAGTCGTTGTGCATAGTTATATAATTTGTTTAAACTTGCAATCATTGGTTTTCGTTTTACATACATTTTAAAGTGAAAAATCAGAGTCTGTCACTCTGCTACCGTGGGATAGCCAAGGGGCAGCATATTTTCAGAGGGCGTAGTCTCTCTAGACATCCGGGTTGCCTCCGATGTTTCAATGCCACTGCTGTTGTCAGGTTTATGAGACTACAGAGGGTGTTTTCAGTCCATAAATTATGGTTGTGTGCTTCTATTTGAAGGTTCTGGAAATATATAAGAGTGGGTCTATTGTTTGTGTGCAATGATTAAAATATACTTTTCAAAGAAATCAATGTGAGAACTTTTTTTTTTTTTTGCTCAGTGGCAGTGAGCTTAGATTCTCAAAATAGCTCTGGAGCTGTGTTTACCAAGAGTGTGAAGACTCATAAACTTCATGACACCGAAACCTGTTTAAGATAATTCCAATCAGCTCTGTTTGTACAGTGTGATAACCCTCTCTGTTCCCTAGGTGGTGTCAGACGCGGCTGGACAAGGTGTGACCATCACTGGAGAGAAAACGTACAACAACTGGGATTGGACCAATTCAGTTGTCTTTGCTGCCACTATTGTCACTACCATAGGTGGGCAATATCATGAACACTGGAAACATTGAATCATGTACATCTCTCTCCGATACCTGCTGCCAACTCAGTTACCCAATGTTGAACCACAGCAGAAATTAAGCTGCCACCCGTCTGAAAGCCTATACGTTTGTGATTTGCAGGTTATGGTAATGTTGCCCCAAAGACGGCTGGCGGCCGTATATTCTGCATCCTGTATGGCCTGTGTGGGATCCCTCTCTGCCTCACCTGGATTAGTGAGCTGGGCTCGTTCTTCGGAGACAGAGCCAAGCGGCTGGGACAGGTCCTGATACACAAAGGCTTCAGTGTGGTAAGACTCACTGGGAGTCTCTCAGCACGTTTAATGTGGTCATTTGGATTTCTATCAATGACTTTGGGGGAGGTGCAATACATGACTTAAGCATATATTAACAGCAGATTAGCCATTAACAAGCCACGTTTAGCCACTGTAGCTGCGTTGGTACTAATTACTGAATCCTGTATGGTCCAAATAATGTAGAAGTGTTAGCCTACCAGAGATGTTAGCTTTATCGCCAGACTGGTGGAACACAAAAAAAGAACAATTGACATGGTCAAATCAAGGGGTTAGTCTAACATTGACACTTGTGTCACGTTGTTGCTTGTTCTTCTCACTGTGCTTTGGTTTCTCTCTGGTTTCAAGGCCAGGTAACTGTAAAGACATTTTTATATCAGCAGTTGTCACCCAGTGCTTTATAAAATACATTTGAATGATTGGTTGATTCTCCCTGTGTGACGTGTGCAGAAAAAGGTCCAGTTGATCTGCACGGCCATCTTCCTCCTGTGGGGTCTGCTGGTACACCTGGTGATCCCCCCGTTTGTGTTCATGTCCCTGGAGGGATGGTCCTACTTGGAGGGCCTCTACTTCTCCTTCATCACCCTCACCACTGTCGGCTTCGGGGACTATGTTGCAGGTAGTTACATAGGCTTTTCATGGAGTAGATGGCATTCCTCTGAAAAATATATGTTTATGTTAAAGAGATATGTGAAGAATGATGTCACCTAATTCATGTTAGAGGTGGATTCATTGCCTGGTGCATCTTGCTTGGCCCAAGCCGAAGATAGGGTCATATATATACTTAATTGAACAGAGTAAATAGGCATTTTAACATCATAGATTTAGCCAGTGGTAACTTGTAGAATAGACACTGGCTGGAATGCGGTTTTAACCAATCAGCATTCAGGATTAGACCCACCCGTTGTTCTCTTTTTGACTCCACAGGTATCAATCCGAACATAGACTACCCGAGGCTGTACCGGGTGTTTGCAGAGGTGTGGATCTACATGGGTCTGGCCTGGCTGTCTCTGTTCTTCAGCTGGAATGTCCACATGGTTGCGTCGGCCCACAAAGTCCTGAAGAAGAGGAGGCAAAGACACAGGATGGACCACCTGGACCATCAATGGCAGCCCGAGAAGGACGACATCCGCAGCCCTCGCCGCCTCCCCACCGCCGTCGACATTTTCAACTTCCTGTCTGAGAAGCAGGAGGACTACAGCACCGCCATCAGGCAGATCGGCGCTGCCGCGAAGCCGAAGACGGGGAAGGAATTCAAGGAGATGAGTCGCTCGAAGAGCTGTAGTGACATCCTGGGGACGAGTATCCAAACCCTGGAGCATTCCCCACGCCGCCTGAGGCGCCAACTCAGCATCAGTCACAATATGTTACTAAGCAGCTTTGGGATGGGAGAGGAGGGGCAGAGGCTTATCGAGGATGACCCTGTCTTTATGGAAGACCCTGTGTTTGAGGAGAACTATCTAGATAGGGAGACTAAAGAGGAGAATGCTGTTAATGTGTCCAACTCAAAAGAGAACCTCAGCCCCTCCGATCTAGGTCCTAACATCAACAAAGAGGAGAATGTTCAGAATCAAGATGGTGGAGAGAATAGGTTTACTGTATCAAAGGTAGTGGAGGGGGATTCGGGAGAGGAGAAGGATGAGATAGGCTCAAGCCTTGGATCCATCTTCCTCATGGAGAACTGAATGATGTAATCAAAAGGGGACCATCGCGCTCTCCTAGAAGTGTGGTTGGTGCATAAATCCTGTGAGTTCAGATAAATAAAAAGATGTGATGGGTCTGCGGATCATCACACCTTTATATTTATCGGACCCATCACACCTTTATATTTATCGGACCTGACTGACTTTATCGGATCACAACAAGGTCCTGAGACAACCAGAGACAATGGCAGGGTTAGGATTGGTCATATTCCCATTTTCAATGTTTTTCCTTAACATAGTGATCAGCGAAATGTATGACCCAGTATTATCAAGGCCTAAGATCATGAATATACTGTCTAGACAACTTCCTGTCTTCTCTGTAATGTTTATCTCGATGTTAAAAACACATTTTGGTCTGCGGGAAAATGTGGGAATAGTACAGAAAGGAAAAGTATATTAAACAATGGACTCCTGCTGCCGGTGTGATTTACCTCACACTAACACGAGAACTGAAAACAACCTAGTTTGTCTATTGTTACAAACTGCTTTTAGATATTAAAGTTAACATGAGTTTCTATGCAATTTCCATGTTTTTTTATATGAGCAGATTTTTCAATGTCAGAGAATGGACTATAACTGTTAAATCTAGACAAATAGTCCATGAAGATACATGTAAAAACAATAACACAAGCCTCAGTTTTGGATTTATTATTTTTTTCAACAGTGTGCGGGTCTCCATCTTTTCCAGTATTCTTATTTTGACTCCTACACACCTGGAACAGACACTATTGAGTAGTAAGTATTAGTATGACTCCTACATTGACTCCTACACACCTGGAACAGACACTATTGAGTAGTAAGGACCTTAAAAGAGCGCAGACGGCCTCTTATCAATTAACATAATAACACATGCCATGCATCACAACAATTGCAGGCAACCATGTGGAATATTTATACTTTTCAATCATATTATACCAGACAAGATGTACAATACAGAAACAGCACAGAGTTTGAGTACAATACGGTTTGAGTGTCATCACTGCATCTATATATACAGAGACTTTGAAATGAGATGTCTGAAAGGAATCATTGGCTACTTCAGATCACAGACCAGGGCTTTGTGGTAGACTGTTCCTATGAGAAGCTTTCTTCCATAGGGAGCTGCTACAGAGGATCCTATGAGTACACTGCCGTCATCAGCATACACCTGGGTCACCACTGGCTCCTCAGAGTGGATGTCTTGAATCCTAATTACCTATAAAAAAATATATGATAAAGCTTTTTGTAATGATACATGGGCTGTGTCCCGAATGGCAGCATATTCCATATACAGTGCACTTATTTTGACCAAGGCCCATAAGGAGTGTACTATATATGGAATAGGGTGATGACGTACTAACCTCCGACCCAGGTGGATCCTTAGGGTCACATGCTACTGCCTTTGCTCCATTAGGGTGACAACCCAGCCATAAGTCACCTGTCACATAGTCCACCTCGATGTTGTCACAGAGAGACCCAACGGCTACAGACTGGTTGGAGACAGACATAATTAGGAATGTGATGGCTGGACTATCTACAGAAAAAATACAAAATATTATATTGTGCCTGTAAAGAATAGTTCATATTTTATGTATCGAAAAAAAGTTACCTTGACATGTACCAAGTCTTTGTTTGGCTCTATTTCAAAAACAGCAATCTTATGGTCCAGAATAGCAGACACGTATAAATACCTGGAGAAAAAAACATTTATTGTTTTACTGAATAACACACTTCCAAAGAGGACAACAAATTTGTACATTTTAAACGGTTACATTTTCCATTGTGTAGACTTTACTACAATTGTGGAAACAAAGAAGGAACCTTTTGTCTGGCGACATGTTGATGCCGTTTGCAGATAGGAAGCCATCGCCCACTGCCTTCACTCCTTCAGGGCTGTAGTAAACTACATCAGCCCAGTATAGGCCCAGGAAGACAGCCAGCATGTGGAGCACTTCATTGGGATAGGAGTGATCGTTGGTGGCATAGAAGCTCTCCACTCCCACAGCCACAATGTCATTCACACTGAGAGAGTAAAGGCAAAAACCCAGAGAGTAGCCAAGCAGAAACAGCACCGTGGGACTGTCACTGGTCATGCTGTACAGTACATAGCCAATGTGGTTAATCAACATCCATATCATGTAAAATGAAACATCTCACACCTACCTATGAAGGAGATCATGCTTTATAGTTTTCAGGTGCACAATGGTGTTGTCCTCTTCGACAAACAGAAAGATCTCTACCTGGCTGGTGTAATGTTGAGGGTGATTGGCAACAAACAGATGGATGGTTTTATCTGGAAGAAGAAGGGAGTCCAGCAGTGAGAAATATCCTCTCTACTCTTCCCCTCTGGTGTCTAAGGCTCTCTATTGCTTGACAGGGAAGGGACACACACATACACACACAGCCGTGTTCATAATTCCATAGGCAGTGGTCTGATGGGTGTTCCTAATTTGGGATAATCTGGTCTGGAATGGAGGAATTTACTGCGATTTCTGATTTGAGAACTAGAATATTTGCTACCACATGCTTAAACAAACTAATTTAATGTGTGAGAGCTAAATCTCCCATACTTTACCCGTCTCGTCAATGTAGATACTGATTCCATGGGGGTTGAAAGAGTCCCGGTCCAGGTCTCCTTTGATTGTCAGCTCCACAGGGGTCAGTCTGGGGTCCAGCAGGTCCAGGGTATAGATCTTCCCTGGGTCATCAGAGAAGGAGGGCATTCCAGGATACTTCAAGCCCTGGGTAGGTGGTAATGATTTGAAATGAATGACAGGGGCTAAGTCCTAAATGGCACCCTATTCCCTAGGATGTCATTTAGGACCAAAGTAGTGCACTATGTAGGGAATAGGGTGCCATTTGAGACAGAAACAGGGTGTATGTATTGTATTATTAAAAACAGCCGTTTCATTCTGTAGAAATAGTTATTTGATCATAGGTGTGAGGGAGGTATGTTCAAAACTGAATATTATGGTTGAAGACTATATTTTCTATATTCCGTGTGAATTACCAGAATACACTTGCCATGAAGGACTGCACTGATTTAGTAAAATAAGTCTCATCATGATTATGGATATTACTTACGGTGCTTATGATGGCCAGTCCATCTCTAAGTATGGTGAAGTCCTCTGCTCCATATTCTGTACAAACAGGATTATCCACATACCATTAGCATTAGCCTATATCAATGTATTTTGTTTTTTATCCCATAGGCCTTCATTGAACATAACATCATCATCATCATCATGACACGTTGCTACTTTGGCTATTAGTCTAATGGACTTCAACCCTGACACTTGACCAAGTAGCGGATAGACAACATGATCTCATCACAGACTGAGATGACTCATTATTTTGAGCCTACTGGAATAACTGGAATAGGCTCAAAGTAAAACAGGCTACTTCAAGATTACATTGGTATCGGAAGTTTACATACACTTAGGTTGAAGTCGTTAAAACTCATTTTTCAACCACTCCACAGATTTCATGTTAACAAACTATAGTTTTCGCAAGTCGGTTAGGAAATCTACACAAGTAACTATTAATTCTTCCAACAATTGTTTACAGACAGATTATTTCACTTATAATTCACTATATCACAATTCCAGTGGGTCAGAAGTTTACATACACTAAGTTGACTGTGCTTTTAAACAGCTTGGAAAATTCCAGAAAATGACGTCATGGCTTTAGAAACTTCTGATAGGCTAGTTGACATCATTTTAGTCAATTGGAGGTGTACCTGTGGATGTATTTCAAGGCCTACCTTCAAACTCAGAGCCTCTTTGCTCAACATCATGGGAAAATCTAAAGAAATCAGCCAAGACCTCAAAAAAACAATTGTAGACCTCCACAAGTCTGGTTCATCCTTGGGAGCAATTTCCAAACGCCTGAAGGTACCACGTTCATCTGTACAAAAAATAGTACGCAAGTATAAACACCATGGGACCATGCAGCCGTCATACCGCTCAGGAAGGAGACACGTTCTGTCTCCTA
Organism: Thymallus thymallus; assembly: GCA_023634145.1. Lineage (NCBI taxonomy): Eukaryota > Metazoa > Chordata > Actinopteri > Salmoniformes > Salmonidae > Thymallus > Thymallus thymallus. The sequence continues at coordinate 29,900,453 of CM042415.1, read as the reverse complement.
GAGATGAACGTACTTTGGTGTGAAAAGTGCAAATCAATCCCAGAACAACAGCAAAGGACATTGTGAAGATGCTGGAGGAAACAGGTACAAAGTATCTATATCCACAGTAAAATGAGTCCTATATCGAGGCTGCTCAGCAAGGAAGAAGCCACTGCTCCAAAACCGCCATAAAAAAGCCAGACTACGGTTTGCAACTGCACATGGGGACAATTTGGAGTACATGGGTACTTTTTGGAGAAATGTCCTCTGGTCTGATTAAACAAAAATAGAACTGTTTGGCCATAATCACCATTGTTATGTTTGGAGGAAAAAGGGGGAGGCTTGCAAGCTGAAGAACACCATCCCAACCATGAAGCACGGGGTGGCAGCATCATTTTGTGGGGGTGCTTTGCTGCAGGAGGGACTGGTGCACTTCACAAAATAGATGGCATCATGAGGAAGGACCATTTTGTGGATATATTGAAGCAACATCTCAAGACATCAGTCAGGAAGGTAAAGCTTGGTCGCAAGTGGGTCTTCCAAATACTTACAAAGTTGAAGCAAAATGGCTTAAGGACAACAAAGTCAAGGTATTGGCACCCAACTTATTATGGGAAGCTTGTGGTAAACTACCCAAAACGTTTGACCCAAGTTAAACAATTTAAAGGCAATGCTACCAAATACTAATTGAGTGTATGTAAACTTCTGACCCACTGGGAACGTGATGAAATAAATAAAAGCTGAAATAAATACATCTCTCTACTATTATTCTGACATTTCACATTCTTAAAATAAAGTGGTTTTCCTAACTGACCTAAGACAGGGAATTTTTACTAGGATAAATGTCAGGAATTGTGAAAAACTGAGTTTAAATGTATTTGGCTAAGGTGTATGTAAACTTCTGACTTCAACTCTATCTCATACTAATGTGCAACACATAATAACTATACTATATGTATTAATTAAAGAATGAACTGTTATAATATCAATGCATGATTACAATTCAATAGACTGGTTCAGACATACCTATATTCTTTAACAGGTGACAGTTAGGGAGGTGTTTTACAGGCACTTCTCTGTTGGCAAGGGCTATTTCACTGCAAATAGAAGCCGGTTAATATTACTTTGACACTCTCACACAACTGCTCAATTCACCTAAGTAGTTCACTTCAAAGTTGCTAAAAGCCTGTTTTTCAAATCTCACTTTAATGTTTGTGGCCTTTGTTGACAACTTCAATCAGGTCAACATTGTAAACTCTGATCAGGGAAAAGACATTCCAAAGAAAATACACATATATAAAATACACCCTATAATGTTAACATGTTCAGTAACCATGTGGCCTACCTCCATTTAAGAAGTCTTTGCCCAAAAAGAGCTGCCAAGGCAGCAATGCAGATGGTCACAAGCACCCACTTCATGGCAGACAAACTCTTTCCCTTGGTCAAAGGTTATGAAAGCCGTGTGCAAAATGTGGGTGCGTTGTGTACAGGCAGAGTGCAGTTGCAGAGTTGAACCATGGGGCGAGCTGTAGTTTAGCAATTCCAAGAGGCGGGTAAAATCTGCAGTTGCAAAAATGTGTTCCCATGGTTCATTATGATGATATTGTCCACATCACTGGTTTGCTTCTTTAAGGCAAATTAGTTGACAACTAAACAACAGTTATGTCTTATGTCAAATTAGCGGTAGCGGCCCACAATTTATTTAAAGAAGTTAACACTTGTGAAGAAAACAATATTCAGTTACATAAGAACTGAATCTAGTTCACATTACAAAGAGGGTAAAAAAGCTTATAAAATACATGTTTCCAACGTTAAATCAGTGAGACGTACCTGTAATTTAAACATAACTTTAACAGTCAGCTTATTCTTATCAAGAAACCAATATCATGCCATGTCATTTACCCAGTCATTTATCAACTTTTATACAATGTGGCACTTGTAATCTACCGTTACAGGTCTTGTTCAGTGCACCGGCGTTATCTTTGACCTATCATTCTGCCAACTTTATTTCAAATCCAACTTCCAGTGATTATACAGTGTGCAATGAATTAACTTTAACATATTTGTTTTACTTGGCAAGTTGAATCCCACAGGACACAGCAGCATTCAGATATTCCTCTGTCATGTAGAGTAGGGCATCATGTTAACTCTATTCATTGCATTTCTATATGCAAAGTTCAGTACATTGCACACTTGCACTCTTCCGACCACAACCCACATCGGATGGCTGTTTTCTACAAAGAGCATTGGCTACTGGTCTACCTTGGCTAGATCACAGACCAGGGCTTTCTGGTAGACTGTTCCTATGAGAAGCTTTCCTCCATAGGGAGCTGCTACAGAGGATCCTATGAGCACACTGCCGTCATCAGCATACACCTGGGTCTTTAATCTGAATCACCTGTGAAAACGATATCATGAAATGTAGATGTATACCAGACAGTGAGCATTACAGAGGGAGCACAATTGAAACGCCCACCCGGCTGCTTTTAGGTCCACTCTAAGACCACTCCAAGTCCCCTCTAAGACCACTCCAAGTCCACTCCAAGACCTCTCCAAGTCCCCTCTAAGACCACTCCAAGTCCACTCCAAGACCTCTCCAAGTCCCCTCTAAGACCACTCCAAGTCCACTCCAAGTCCACTCCAAGACCACTCCAAGTCCACTCCAAGACCACTATGTCCACTCTAACAACGAGTCCACTCTAAGACCACTACAAATCCACTCCAAGACCACTCCAAGTCCACATTAAGTCCACTAAGTCTACATCGAGTCCACCCTCCAACTATCAACTTAGACATTCATAAAAGTGAAAATAACCCAAACCATTATTAGTCAGTAATAAAGCACTAGCTAATAAAGGCAAGCTAAATAGAAAAATAGGTTAGCATGCTTACCTTGCTTAATGTTAATAAATCAACTTTTTGAGGTTGCTAGCAAAAATATAAAGTTGGCTAGCTAGCATGCAATTTTATTACAGCTAAAAAAAAAGACAAATACATACACAGCCTACCTCTCTCCAAGAAATGCTGATAAAGCAGCATCAAAAGTGATATGACAACCAGCTTCCCCATTTTGAATAATTAGATAGTAGTAACTTGAGCAACTTGCGAGATAACTTCATATTTTCTGTTGAAGATGTGCAAGTCTCAACCAGTGACGCCCTAACCCGTAGGCCACCCCATCTCCCTCACTGAGTGGCATCAATGTAACTGTAGTTGATGTAACATTTTTACACAGAATACCAATGTGGCGAATCTTGAAGCCACAGCGCAGCCATCTTGGTTCTACTTCTCCAATACATCTTTTGAAAGCTATAGAAATGCATTTATTAATGTCTACATTCGTTTTTGACACGTGTATTCTATTACAGACATGTATACTGGATTATGTGAGCTAAACATAAAAAACAACAGTACTGTTACTGTCCCCACTACAAGAAAATAAATACTTAAATACATGCAATTTTGTCATTGTAACATTTAATTGAAATACTGTAGAATTCCATTCATTCTTATGGAGGACTGCACCTACTGGGGAGTGCCAATATGACCGATTGGTGGATTCAAAGCCTCTCAATGGCCAATACAGAGGGTCTGCAATCCAGGGCTTAGATACATAATTGTCTGCTTGTACTTTTGTCAGTGATACAGCTAGACTTGTCCTTGGTACCAGAACATTTCGGCAATTACCTTAAATTATAGGCTATTAAATCAATTATAGACTCAGCCCCCCTAGAACCAATAGAGTATATTTTAAGACAATAGTGAATTTGATTGACCAATCTAAAACTTTAAAAAATCTAAATTACTTCATCTGCACATAAATAGCTGAAATCACTCATAGAACAGAATAAAATAAATCCTGGTATTAATGCAGTAGGAAAGTTGCAATAGGGCACCATGCAGCAACGCGAAGTGTGTAGTACTGTTGAGTGGGAAACAGAATTTTTAGGCTTTTTTCCTCGAGACAAATAAAAGCTGTAACACAATGAATTATTCTTTCTCACACTCGAACACCAAAGTACTCATTCCCAACCACCTCTCCTCTGGCTCAGTTCATCTATTTGCAAGGTCCAAACTTTTTTTTACAATTTACAAATAAATTAACCTGTCTGTGTTACTTCAACACCAATCTAAGATAGATAGGTACTTTATTGATCCCCCGGGGGGGAAATTTCATAGAAAAGTGTTGCACCGTTCCTGGAGGTACTGCAATACCGGGTCGATGCGTGGAGCAAGCCCCATTTCCGACTCCCTGTTCGAAAAATCCATTTAATATGTAGTCCCCCGATGGGGGACGTATCAGATATTAAACTGATAAGAACAGATACTACACTTGATCTTAGCCAAAAGGCCGAGAAGCGAAGTATAACCATGTATATACAGTACATTACACAGAAGGAAAGGCAAACACAATGCTAGAGGAATATTCATACTGTTTAAAATCATTTATTTATGAAGTAGATTTGTTTTGCAAGTGATAAGACTCCTCCCAACATAAAAACTAAAAAGTTACAAAATTGTCACAATAATGTGTAAGAGACTGAATTAAAAAACAAACACAAACATGTATACAGAAGTAAAAGTAACACCAAATTGGCAAAATATTGACCCTGTGACAGTCAGCATTTGGTGCGTGCAACCTGACAGTTACTGTGGAGAATCTACAGATGGCCAACTAACGTATGATAGCTTCTAACAACTTCAAAACACCGGTAACTCCTGCACTTAACAGTAGTGTGCGCGCAACCGTCGATCACTGTCAAGTGGGGGCTACTTGAGAGAATCCTGTCTCGTTTTGTGAAGTTGTCTACAGTTTCAGCTTATTGCAAACAGCAGGAATCCCCAAACAAACTGTTAAGCTAGACTGTATATTTGGGACGTAAAAAATAAATGGTATTATCCATTGTCTTCATCATCATGTCTACATTGTATTAGAATTCCTAGACCATTGGCATTTCGTGAAATAACACCCCATGCATGTTATTGACTACTTTCAATCATCCACACAAGTGCGACAATAAATTCGGTCAAGTCCAGATCTCAAAATATAACTGAACAGTGAAAAGCAATTTCAACATCGTTTCTCTGTCATTCTTCTCAATGTAACACATAGTAGAGCGTGGGGTTGGCTGAACCAAACCACGGGCCCACACAAACACAGGTGAGGAGGTCCCACAAGGAGGAGGTGGTTTCAGGGCTGTGCCCTGGCGGCCTCTGGGAGGAGGAGGAGGTGGTTTCAGGGCTGTGCCCCGGCGGACTCTGGGAGGTGGTGGTTTCAGGGCTGTACCCCGGCGGCCTCTGGGAGGTGGTGGTTTCAGGGCTGTGCCCCGGCGGCCTATGGGAGGTGGTGGTTTCAGGGCTGTGCCCCAGCGGCATATGGGAGGTGGTGGTTTCAGGGCTGTGCCCCGGCGGCCTATGGGAGGTGGTGGTTTCAGAGCTGTGCCCGGCGGCCTCTGGGAGGAGGAGGAGGTGGTTTCAGGGCTGTGCCCCGGCGGACTCTGGGAGGTGGTGGTTTCAGGGCTGTACCCCGGCGGCCTCTGGGAGGTGGTGGTTTCAGGGCTGTGCCCCGGCGGCCTATGGGAGGTGGTGGTTTCAGGGCTGTGCCCCAGCGGCCTATGGGAGGTGGTGGTTTCAGGGCTGTGCCCCGGCGGCCTATGGGAGGTGGTGGTTTCAGGGCTGTGCCCCAGCGGCCTATGGGAGGTGGTGGTTTCAGGGCTGTGCCCGGCGGCCTATGGGAGGAGGAAGAGGTGGTTTTAGGGCTGTGCCCCGGCGGCCTCTGAGAGGAGGAGGAAGTTGTTGTTTCAGGGCTGTGCCCCGGTGGCCTCTGGGAGGAGGAGGAGGTTGTTTCAGGGCTGTGCCCCGGCGGCCTCTGGGAGGAAGAGGAGGTTGTTTCAGGGCTGTGCCCCGGCGGCCTCTGGGGGGAGGAGGAGGGGGGGGTTTCAGGGCTGTGCCCCGGCGACCGCTGGGAGGAGGTGGTTGTGGTTTTAAGGCTGTGCCCCGGCAGCCGCTGGGACTTGTGGGGCAGGAGTGTTGGGGGCAGAGATGACAGGTGATCCAGCGATGTTAGCCAGTGGCTTTGTGGAGGTGATACCTAGAAGAGATAGCGGACACATTATTCTCACCAACGCCTCCTACAGTCAGTACACTGCCTCCTACAGTCAGTACACTGATTAACAGGAAGTAAAAGAAGAGGCCCGTGAGATCTATGGTCACCTCTGTTTCCAAACAGAGGTGTTGGGAAACCATTCAATCAATGTACAATGTTCAAAGACAAACGATAACAGCCAATCTTTCCAGGGAGTTGAGACACAGAGGATAAGTCCCGAATGGCACCCTATACCCTAAATAGTGCACTACTTTTGACCAGAGCCCTATGGGCCTCAGAATGCAGTGTTGGGTGACTTACCTGCCATCATACTCGAAGAGCTGACTGGAGTGGAGCTGGCAACCATTCCTCCAGGTGTGCTGCCCCTTCCCTGATCTTTAACAATGGGGTCTGGCACCAGAGAGAGAGAGAGCGAGAGACAATCAGACATCTAAATCAACACTCATCAACACAATCCACCGACAGCTACGATACCAACACTCAACCTCTCTGACGTCAAGAACAACAGAGCAGACTCTCTGACGTCAAGAACAACAGACCAGTATCCATTCTTTATTTTCTTTACAAAACACTTGAGCGTGCGGTCTCTGGCAAACTCTAATAAAATACAATTTTATTTGACACATGAGCAGAATACAACAGGTGTAGACCTTCCCATGAAAATGCTTACTTACAAGCCCTTAACCAACAATGCAGCTTTAAGAAAATAGAGTTAGGAAAATATTTACTAAATAAACTAAAGTAAAAAAAAATAGAAGTAATAAAACGTAACACAGTAACATTCTCTCTCAGAACGATCTTCTTGACCATAACCAGTCAGGCTTCAAGGCGGCTCATTCAACTGAGAAACCACATTTCAACAGGAATGGTAATCTTATCTGTTTCTAACTACAGAAATGATTTCTGAACAATGCGAGATGGTGGATGTCATAGCTTGCTGAAACGACATGGAACGACCCCCCCTGCAACTAATCCAGAACGCTGCAGCCTGCCTGCTGTTCAACCTTCCTATGTTCCCCCATGTCACCCCACAGGCTACCAGTCGAAGCTTGCATCATCTCCAAGACCCTGGTGCTTGTCCATGGAGCAGCGAGGAGAACTGCCCATCCTTACCTTAAGGCTATGCTCAAACCCTACATTCCAACCCGAGCACTCTGCTGATTCGGCAACTCTGGTCTCTTGGCCCTACCACCTATACTTTGTTGAGGGAAAATGTACTTGATACGATTGTGGTCTCACCAAGCTATATTAAGATGAAAGCACTAATTGTAAGTCGCTCTGGATAAGAGCTTCTGCTAAATGACTAAAATGTATACTGTAGTCACGAACTCCTCTGAAGAAACTGTAAATATATGTTAAAAAGCCTTCTGCTCCATTGTGTTCAATGGCTGCAAGAGACATCACTGGACTGGAGAATCCACTGTATATGAACAGTCTATATTATTTAATTTTTTTTACAAGAAGTACTTGAATACAATACAAAAAAATGTTTGTAATGAGGCATGATTTAGCACCATAATGTTAAGATCAAGCGAGGGTTCTAGCACTTCAACCTTCAGTTTGGCATCTTATGCAACAGGCCTATATCTAGAAGTCTTAGTGGAGGCTGAGGGGAAACTCACAGAAGTATGGGTGTTCCATGGCCTCCCGGGCGGTGAGGCGGGCGTTGTGGTCGTAACGTAGCAGCTTGTCCAGGAAGTCCAGTGCCTCGGTGCTCACCAGGTGCTGGTTCTCACTGTGCACAAACCTCTCCCATCTCTTACGGGAGTGTCTGGAGAACAGACCAGGAGAGAGAGGTCAATACATAATTCACAAAGTTCTCTCAACACAGTTTACAAAGAAGTATGGGAGGGAAAGGAGACAAAACAGGGGGAAAAGGAGAAGGAAAAAGTCAAATCAATAACTAGAAATAGAATCTCCTTCAAGTCAACGTTCCATTGTGTGTGGAATAGTGGCCATATTGACTGTACCCATGAGCGCACTGTCAATGTGTCATGGTCTGAGGGGCTTTCGCCAGTCAACTCTTTCTGTTTCTATGGGTCAATATACTGGGCATTAATAACCTGAATTAGTCAAGGCAGGAGTCAGGTATAAATTGATATTCCCATTGTTTGGACCATTCAGTAATACATTCTACAGCCCAGTTCTGTTTAAGTAATCTGACGATGAAATGTTGGATATTCTCACCTGCCCAGAATATCATTAAACCGTGGGTCTAGTTCAATGTTGTACTTGTCGATGTAGTCATACAAGTCCTCTGTGCCGAGGACTTTAGCAATCCGTACGAGCTGTAAAACAGAAACAGAACATTTTAGAGGGAAGTCAAACTGAACCAAAAGCCCAGGGCCTACGAAGCATATACAGAAATCTGGAATTCAACTGGCAGTCAAGTAAGAGAGCTAGAGATATGCACAAAATAGCAAACATCAGCCTTGTTGTAAAGACTGTAGCATCATCAGGATAAAGACATTCGAGGGTGTTTCATCAGCACTATGAGAGACTCAATTCTTCTCACCTGATTGTAGAAAAACCAAAAGACTCAACCAAAATACTTACTGGTAATCCTACAGAAAGTTGCAATTCAACTGGCAGTGAACTAAGAGAGCAACAAGATATCAACTTGATAGTTAAAATTAGTGCTGTTGTAGTAGACCAACATCAGGATTCAATATCAAGACATTGTGATCAGCACCATGAGAGACAAATCTACCTGGTCGTAGTTGTCGTGTCCATGGAAGAAAGGCTCCTTCCTGAAGATCATGCTGGCCAACATACAGCCCAAACTCCACATGTCTAAACTGTAATCATACATCTGAAATAAAGAGGGAGAGAAGGAGAGAAGGCGAGACGGAGAGAGAGAGAGTTGTGCTTAAAACAATGACTACATTACTATACCAGCTTATAAATACATTAACAACATGCTATATAGATTTGTGGCCAACTAGACCTAGCCTAGATAGTTTCATGTTTATAACTAGTCTTCTCAGACTAATGAGTGGTCTCACCTGGTAGTCTACCAGCAGCTCAGGTCCTTTGAAGTAGCGTGAGGCCACTCTCACATTGTACTCCTGGTTAGGGTGGTAGAACTCTGCCAAGCCCCAGTCGATCAGGCGGAGCTACAAGAGAACAAACATTATTGCTTGTGTTTGGAGTTCATAATAAGTTCTAATTCCTACACTATTAATACACCAGTCTTATATAGAGCTTTTCTAAAACTCAAAGACGCTTTATAATAAGCAACCATAAGGAAACAAAAACCGCTAACAAAGTCGGTGGTTAGTTATGGTAGAGATACCATCTGTAGTAACAGAATGAATGAAAGTGGGACAGGGAATCCATACCTTTCTGTGTTCATGATCAATCATCACATTGTGTGGCTTGACATCTCTATGCATGATCCCCATACTGTGACAGTAGTCAAGGGCCTGAGAAGAAACAATTAGATAATGGTTTAAACTAACAGTAGCCTAAATGCCAAATGTATCATTGGCATCTGAGATTTGATTTAATTTATTAGGATCACCATTAACCGATGCGACAGCTAGTCTTACTGGGGTCCAGCACATAACGAAAAACACATTACAGACAAAAGACTTCATAAGACTTAATAAACTACCATTCAAAAAGTGTAGGGTCACATAGAAATGTCCTTGTTTTTGAAAGAAAAGCTCAATTCTTGTCCTTTAAAAGAACATCAAATTAATCAAAAATACAGTGTACACATTGTTAATGTTGTAAATGACTATTGTAGCTGGAAACGGTTGATTTCTTATGGAATATCTACAGTTGAAGTCGGAAGTTCACATACACTTAGGTGTAGTCAATAAAAAATAATTTTTTCAGCCACTAAACAGATTTAATTTGAACAAACTAGAGTTTTGGCAAGTTGGTTAGGACATCTACTTTGACACAAAGAAAAGGACCCCAGAAAAAAAATGTGTAGACCTCCACAAGTCTGGTTCATCCTTGGGAGCAACTTCCAAACGCCTGAAGGTACCACGTTCATCTGTACAAACAATAGTACTCAAGTATAAACACCATAGGACCACGCAGCCATTATACCGCTCAGGAAGGAGACGCGTTCTGTCTCCTAGAGATGAACGTACTTTGGTGCGAAAAAGTACACATCAATCCCAGAACAACAGCAAAGGACCTTGTGAAGATGGAGGAAAGAGGGACAAAAGTATGCATATCCACAGTAAAACGAGTCCTATATCGACATAACCTGAAAGGCACCTCAGTAAGCCACTGCTCCAAAACCGCCATAAAAAAGCCAGACTACGGTTTGCAACTGCACATGGGGACAAAGATCATACTTTTTGAAGAAATGTCCTCTGGTCTGATGAAAAAAAATAGAACTGTTTGGCCATAATCAACATTGTTATGTGTTTGGAGGAAAAAGGGAGAGGCTTGCAAGCTGAAGAACACCATCCCAACCATGAAGCATGGGGGTTGCAGCATCATGTTGTGGGGGTGCTTTGCTGCAGGAGGGACTGGTGCACTTCACAAAATAGATGGCATCATGAGGAAGGAAAATTATGTGGATATATTGAAGCAACATCTCAAGACATCAGTCAGGAAGTTAAAGCTTGGTCGCAAATGGGTCTTCCAAATGGACAATGACCCCAAGCATACTTCCAAAGTTCTTGCAAAATGGCATAAGGACAACAAAGTCAAAGTATTGGAGTGGCCATCACAAAGCCCTGACCTCAATCCTATAGAAAATGTGTGGGCAGAACTGAAAAAGTGTGCGCGAGCAAGGAGACCTAAAAACCTGACTCAGTTACACCAGTTCTGTGTGGAGGAATGGGCCAAAATTCACCCAACTTATTGTGGGAAGCTTGTGGAAGGCTACCCGAAACATTTGACCCAAGTTAAACAATTTAAAGGCAATGCTACCCAATACTAATTGAGTATGTAAACTTCTGACCCATTGGGAATGTGACAAAAGAAATAAAAGCTGAAATAAATAATTCTCTCTACTATTATTCTGACATTTCACATTCTTAAAATAAAGTGTTGATCCTAACTGACCTAAGACAGGGAATTTTTACTAGGATTAAATGTCAGGAATTGTGAAAAACTGAGTTTAAATGTATTTGGCTAAGGTGTATGTAAACCTCCGCCTTCAACTGTACATAGGCGTAGAGGCCATTATCAGCAACCATCACGCCTGTGTTCCAATGGCACGTTGACCCAATCCAAGTTTATCATTTTAAAAGGCTAATTGATCATTAGAAAACACTTTTGCAACTATGTTAGCACAGCTGAAAACTGTTGTGCAGATTATAGAAGCAATAAAACTGGCCTTGTTTAGACTAGTTGAGTATCTGGAGCATCAGCATTTGTGGGTTCGATTACAGGCTCAAAATGGCAAGAGACAAAGAACTTTCTTCTGAAACTCGTCAGTCTATTCTTGTTCTGAGAAATGAAGGCTATTCCATGCGAGAAATTGCCAAGAAACTGAAGATCTTGTACAATGCTGTGTACTACTCCCTTACAGAACAGTGCAAACTGTCTCTAACCAGAATAGAAAGAGGAGTGGGAGGTTACCGGTGCACAACTGAGCAAGAGGACAAATACATTAGTGTCTAGTTTGAGAAACAGATGCTTCAAGTCCTCAACTGGCAGCTTCATTAAATAGTACCCACAAAACACCAGTCTTAACGTCAACAGTAAAGAGGCGACTCCGAGATGCTGGCCTTCTAAGCAGAGTTGCAAAGAAAACGCCATATCTCAGACTGATAAATAAAAATAAAATATTAAGATGGGTAAAATAACAGATACTGGACAGAGGAAGATTGTAAAAAAGTTTGAGGTGTTCGGATCACAAAGAAGAACATTAGTGAGACACAGACCAAATGAAAAGATGCTGGAGGAGTGCTTGACTTCATCTGTCAAGCATGGTGGAGACAATGTGATGGTCTGGGGGTGCTTTGGTGGTGGTAAAGTGGGAGATTTGTACAGGGTAAAAGGGATCTTGAAGAAGGAAGGCTATCACTCCATTTTGCAACACCATGCCATACCCTGTGGGCGTCGCTTAATTGGAGCCAATTTCCTCCTACAACAGGAAAGTGACCCAAAGCACAGCTCTAAACTATGCAAGAACATTTTAGGCAAGAAGTAGTCAGCTGGTATTCTGTCTATAATGGAGTGGCCAGCACAGTCACCGGATCTCAACCCTAATGAGCTGTTGTGGGAGCAGCTTGACCGTAAGGAGTGCCCATCAAGCCAATTCAACTTGTGGGAGGTGATTCAGGAAGCATGGGGTGAAATCTCTTCAGATTACCTCAACAAATTGACAACTAGAATGCCAAAGGTCTGCAAGGCTGTAATTGCTGCAAATGAAGGATTCTTTGTCAAAAGCCAAGTTTGAAGGACACAATTATTATTTCAATTAAAAATCTTTATTTATAACCTTGTCAACATCTTGACTATATTTCATATTGCAAATAATTTCATGCATGTTTTCATGGAAAACAAGGACATTAGTAAGTGACCCCAAACGGTAGTGAACATTTAAAAACATGAACATGTCGTGTGTGTGCATCTATCAGTTACACATACATGTCAGTACATACACACAACAAGTAGGTCACATGGGGGAGAGGCGTTGAACCATGCTGTGTTGCTTTATTAGTTTTTTTAAACCATCCCTTACCTTCAAGATTTCAAACATGTAGAACCGTATGTCAAAATCCGATAAAGTTTGATACAGTTGCTGAAAAAAAAAAAAAAAGAAAAAAAAAATATGAGATGGCTGGACATTGGTTCAGAATGTAACGTTAATTTGAATTCTGTACAGAGAGATTAACATTGTTTTTCTCCTCACCTTGAAATCGGTGTTGTTTACATGCTCAAAAACCAGGGCAGGAGTTCGAGACTGAGAAGACAAACAAGAAGAGGCATGCAGAACTAGAATAACTACAATCAATCAACTGGACTAGATTATACACACACTCTTTAGAGGGGTGGCAAGGATGGCAGTGTTTCCCCTATATGCATTTAGCAGAGGCTCACCGCCACTGCTAAATCCTGGACACCACAATTTATTTTAAATTTAAAAAACATTTTAGGATGGTAAAACGACTAAAACCAGATATAAAGTATGTAGAAAATATAATGGAGCAATATATTTGTTAATAAGATCATCTTTGAGAACTAGCAATCACTAAAATAAAAACTAGACAGTCAGGGAGAATCTAACATTTAAAAAATGGCATGGCATTGATTTTGTTATAATGTTTGAGTCACTCAGATAGCGTCAGAACAAGGCATAAGCCATTGCAAAATGTGTAGGATTGCAGGAAATTAGCTTTAAATGTCACACTTTCTCTCATACCTTCCCAAAATGTGTTGAATTACAGGAAATGTGCATTGAAACGGCAACTGTTCTCTTAGCCCTATGACAAAATGTGTGTAATTGCAGGAAACTAGCTTCAAAACTGTAAAATTGTCTCTACCCCATGGCAAACCTGTATAGTATAGTTAACCATGCACCAATGTATAGTGTACATATTCAGCCATCCACCCATACTATGCAATGTCTTTTTATATATTTTTTGCACTACAGACTTCTTGTATTTTGATACCTTCTCATACTGCCACTCTATGTATCATGTATCTGTCTTTTGTGTATTTTCATTTTGGCATTTTGCACCTGCCCTGTGTTTTTTTCGTAGCTGCTTGACAAAGAACTTTCCCCTCGGGGATCAATAAAGTACCTATCTATCTATCAAAATGCGTTGAATTGTAGGAAATTAGCTTTAAAACAGCAACATTTTATCTCTGCGGCCAAGACGAGGGCCTCTAAAACACGGCCATTGGCCACGCTCCCGCTAACTTTGCCACCATCGCTGAAAAAAAATCCTAGGGGAAACTCTAGATGGGGGTAGCTGAATATGAACCACATTGTTTCCGCTTAGTGATTGCGCAACAGTCATTGTAAAAAAGGCACAAATAAAAAGGGCATGTGGTTGTGTTATGATTTACACTTTACTAGGATGTGATCAATGACAGACTAAGATAAAAGAGGATCATGAGCTCTACTCACCACAGGATCCTTGACGATGTCTAACAGTGAGATGATGTTGGGACCGCCTCTCAAGTTCTCCAGAATCTTGATTTCTCTCTTGATTTTCTTCTTTTTGACAGGCTATGGACAAACATAACAGAATACAATCACGACTTCATACAGTACGTCTCTTTGGAATTTGGGTTAGGGGATAAGATGCCAATACTACATTCAACTAAATGAATATGGTACCAACCTTGAGTATTTTGACAACAACCTTCTCATTGTTGGTGATATTTATGGCTTCAAACACCTCACTGTATTTGCCTCGTCCTAGTTTGCGCACCAGCTGGTAGTCATCTTGGTTCCTACATAGTCAGAGAAGTGGCAAGCAATGTGATGGCTTGACTATTTCATCTAGGCAACACCAACTAGAATCTAACACGCATACTAGAACATGCAACAGAAAACAATGTGTTTAGCTTTTGAACCACACACACACACTACGTACCCCCATTCCACCACATGGGACTCATAGTCCCAGTACTCCCGAGGCCTCTGTGTGTTTACATCAGGGTAAACTCGAGAGCGGCTTGGGACAGAGCCGGACATATTATACACAGGATGTTCTCTGGATCACCTGGGACATAGAAAATAGAAAAATCTATTCTAATAAAAACATAGAAACATGATATCAAGGCAGATCCACATATAATAAATATCTATAAACATAGATGGAGAATTATGTGACTGATTCAAAGTAATGTAGACTAATGCTTCTGTTTGGCATACTGTTGGCATCAGGTATTTGACTGCTGTCTCAATTGATTTGGCACAGTAGGCCTATATGACTGTGTGATTGATCACCGTGTGAATGATTGATCACAGTGTGAATGGTACCTTGGAGGTTTCCTCCAAGCTGCAGGTAACAGGTGGGGTCGCTGCAGAGCTGATGCTACGTTGGTTTGGTAGAGAGCCTGCAGGATTAGACACACAAAAAGATGTTAGTTGGCTAGCTATATATTTTGGTCAGGTAGCCATCACAATATGGGCAGGTTTCCCCAGACACAGACTAAAAAGCATGCTCTATGGAAATGATCCACTGAAATAGGTTAAATACAGGACTAACCTTAATCTGTGTTCAGGAAACCGGCACTATACTGGTCAAAGTAATACTGGTTAAAGACAATAGCTAGCTAAAATCAACAAACCTGATTGTTGTAGTTGTTAAGGAGGACATCCAACCAATCTAATCAGGGGGCACTGGGCTCAGTAGAGTCATCACTAGGATTCCCACTGTCATATGCTCTGTTGGAATACATGTGATTAATTTAGTACAATACCTGTCCAGAGAGTCTCAACTCAACCTCACTAAAAAAACCTGTCACTGCTTACATCTTTATTTCTATGGTATTGTGTAGCTGTCGGTCAAGTGACAACAATGCTGAAAATGTTTTACTGCATGATGGTCTTTCCAAGTGGCGCAGTGGTCTAAGACACTGCGCATCAGTGCTAGAGGCGTCACTACAGACAACCTGGTTCGAATTCAGACTA
Source organism: Thymallus thymallus (assembly GCA_023634145.1). Classification (NCBI taxonomy): domain Eukaryota; kingdom Metazoa; phylum Chordata; class Actinopteri; order Salmoniformes; family Salmonidae; genus Thymallus; species Thymallus thymallus. The sequence continues at coordinate 29,884,800 of CM042415.1, read as the reverse complement.
TCACAACCTGCCGTGATTGGGAGTCCCATAGGGCGGCGCACCATTGGCCCAGCGTCGTCCGAGTTTGGCCGGTGTAGGCCGTCATTGTAAATAAGAATTTGTTCTTAACCGACTTGCCTAGTTAAATAAAGGTTAAAAAAAAAAAAGTATGAAACCGATCAGAAACATTATGATAAACACTGTCCGGCTGGGATCCACACGGTTTAATTCTCCTTGGTGAAACTCCCTCGCGACAGTCACACACGCACGAGCCATGGCCTGCACAGGTAGCCTACTAGCTCGCGCTAGCTGCTTCCATGTTGAACTGCACCACATCAAAAGCCGGATGGGACTACTAGGCTGGCTAACTAACTGACTAACTAACTGACAAGCAAATGTTAGCTGTAGTTATATGTTATATACACGAAACATTAATTGCTGGGCAGGTATTAATCTATAAATGTTAAGTAAATCAGGAAATAGTATTATCTGACGTACATACGTTGAAGATTTCTAGCTACAAAATAATATTTGTTTTCATAAGCAAAAAAGTGACATGGGAGTGCATAGCGTTAACGAGGCAACTGGCTGACAACGCCTTAGCTAACATTCTGTGGGCTACCTTGTTAGCTAATGGTAGTAAAGCTAAACAGACTTACGTATGCTTTAAGAGTATTTATCTTATATGCAATAACATACAAAGCTGACTCAAAATAAAGCCCATTTTACATAGCTAAATAAAGCAATGTGTATTACCTCTCAACGTTGTTGGGACATCAATATGGCGATGCTTGGTTAAGCGGCAATGTGCAACTCCATTCCTGTGAGGGGCGCTGTGCTGTCTTTGTTTGTAAAATGGGAGAGAGAAAACATGAGACTAAAACCTTTACTGACACCTAGTGGTTAAATGTGAGAACCTCATGCCAGAAGTTTCGACAGATAGGGGGTGGAGTTTGTGCTTACACATGCACATCTTATTTATTAGATTTTTGGGGGGCCCCATCTACCATCCATCTTCTTCTTCGGAGGAGGAGAAACAAACCTTGATTTTACTGCTTTTTCTTTTGTTATTACATGTTCATCCTACACACATTTTACATACATGTCACCTTTTTTTATTTTAATTGTATTTATTTTATTTAACCTTTATTTAACTAGGCAAGGCAGTTAAGAACACATTATTAATACAGTAGTTACATAGCAATAATAAAGTAATTTGATATTTTGATATACATTACATATATATAGATAGTACTTATAGATTATACATCGTGTTTTCAGTCATAATTATTATAGAACATGAGCTTTTAAACCTACTCTCAGTCCATCCAACACTTATCTCTTATGATTTCCATACATTTTTCAACTGTGCTGTGATGTTTCACATACATTCTGAACCTAGCTAATCGCATAGTATATACAGATTTTAAGTTAAAAATAAATATTTATACTAAAATTATTATTATATTATTGATTGATTGACTATGGTCGTACTTCCTCCTTATTTGTTGAAGAATGTTGAGGAAACGTGTTGTTTAGTACAAACCCTCACGCTACCTAGAAACGGTTTAATCTAAGTGAATGCACCCAAGGTATGTATGATGTTCCAGATCCATGGACATCTAACTATGATGCATAACTCCAAAATATTAGTATTAGTATTTTATTAGGAAACCCATTAGCTGTTGCCAAGGCAGCCGCTACTCTTCCTGGTGTCCAAACATGAACAAAACCATACATCACAACAAAACAATAGTCTACATCCTAAATAAAACAGAACATCACACAATCCATTGTGCACTATGCAAATGTGTTAGAGTGTATGTGTGTGTGTGTGTGTGTGTGTGTGTGTGTCTGTGTGTCTGTGTGTCTGTGAGTGTGTGTCTCTTCACAGTCCACGTTGTGCCGTGAGGTGTTCTATAATTTTTTTTAAAAACCTTTTACTGCTAGCTTGAATTACCTGATGTGGAATAGAGTTCCTTGTAGTCATGGCTCTATGTAGTACTGTGTGTTTCCCAGCCTCTGTTCTGGACTTAGGGACTGTGAAGAGACCCCTGGTGGCATTTCTTGTGGGGTATGAATAGGTGTCTGAGCTGTGTTAGCTGTTTGAACAGACAGTTTGGTGCTTTCAGCACGTCAATACCTCTCACAAAAACAAGTAGTGATGCAGACAATCTCTCATCTACTTTGAGCCAGGAGAGATTGACATGCATGTTCTTAATATTAGCCCCCAGTGTATATTTAAGGGCCAGCCGTGCTGCTCTGTTTTGGGCCAATGTCTGTCTTTGCAGCACTTGATCACATAACTCGTCAGTAGTCCAGATGTGATAAAACCACAGATGTAGGATCTTAATTTGAGGCCGTTTGCTACAGCAGGAAATTAGTCCTGCAGCAACAGGAAATGTGAATTCTTATTATTATAATTAATGGACATTTTTGTAGGGGTTGATACATTCTACTTAAGCTTTTGAACCACTCATGCACACACACTAGTCTGAATTTCAAAGTGGAAATTACAAATGTTCTCCTGCAACAGGGTGATCAAATTAAGATCCTACATCTGTAGAGCCTTTCGGACTTGTTTGGTTGATTGTGATGTCGAGAAAGCATAGCAACACCGTATCACAGACATACCTCTCCCCAGCTTAGAAACTGTTGCATCAATATGTTTTGACCATGTCAGTTTACAATCTAGGGTTACACCAAGCAGTCTAGTCACTTCAACTTGCTCAATTGCCACACTATTCATTACAGTATTTAGTTGAGGTTTAAGGTTTAGTGAATGATTTGTCCCAATACGTTCAATTAAACGGTGCTGTTCTGAACGACCAAAGAAGAATGCCTTTGAAAAGAGAAAAATATTGAATACAGAATGAAAACACATTGTCTTTAGTCAGTATGGCTAAGGGACAACATACGTACACTGAGTGTACAAAACATTAGGAACACCTTTCTGATATTGAGTTGCACTCCCTTTTGCCCTCAGAACAGTCTTAATTCGTCGAAAGCACTCTACACGATGTCGAAAGCTTCCATAGGATGCTGGCCCATGTTAACTCCAATGCTTCCCACAGTTGTGTCAAGATGGCTGGATGTCCTTTGGGTGGTGGACCATTCAGATTTAACTGGATTTAACAGGTGACATCAATAAGGGATCATAGCTTTCACCTGGATTCACCTGCTTAGTCTATGTCAAATTCATGTTTTGTACACTCAGTGTATACGCCTATGCTACGCTTTCAGATTAATCCCCTCATTGTGTAGGCCTACCCTCTTGTAAATTGCTGTAACAATGACAGGGAAATGCCAGAGGCACGTTTTGTTTGCATCACTGACCACAGGAACCAGTCACCTATAATCAACATAGACTAGAAAGAGAAGGTCTTTGTTTTGTACATCTCTTGAATGGACAGTCACATCTTGGGAGTCTTTGTCTTCTAAGTCAGTCAGTTGTTTGTCGACTGATACTATAGTTAGTCTTTTGGAAACGGTAAACCTTTTTGTTTAAATACTCATCTGATTCCTCAATCTTAAAACATTCCCGCGGTCACGCACTGTTTCCTGCAGAGAAACCTGACACAGCCCCCTTTCTATCTCATAAAAGTAGGTCTGTGTCTATTGTCTCTGTGGTTCCGGCCAATAAGCTTGAAGGACAGGTATAAAACCTCTGATGGGACTTTTAGCATAGGGGACTCATGTGATGACTTTGACCCACAATGAAGCTGTAAGTCACATTTTTATTACATCATGGCATCTTTGATTTATATATTCTTTATAAAAATGTAACATTTTATTGACATTTTGTCCATTGTATTGACTTAGTCATACAAATGTACTGCATTAGATTTAACACAGTACAACCATCTTCTTGATAAAAGGGAAGGGGAGGTAAAAGGTGATACCTAGTCAATTGTACAACTGAACGCATTCAACTGAAAAGGCCAATGCTCTTTATTTTCCTCGTAGCTCCCTGTGTTCTCTGTCAGTTATGGCACTAGTGGCTGTTGTGTTCATGGTACCAATGAAAGGTAAGCCTGATTTAAACTAAACAAGGATCATATAGCAGCATATATCAATTTGCTCGAGTAAGCTTTTCCAGTGATTTGTTCAGTGTGTCATACACTAGCCAAAAACAATGACCTTGCTTTTATTGCTGTGGTGAAGAAGTGTGATACAGTATATGCCAGTATATTATTGAGGTTATGGAGATTCAATAAATTAATAATATTACTGTTTCCTTTTCAGACAGAAGTGAGAATGTGTTAAGCTTTTTGAATGGTGAGATGGTTGGCTACATCCTAATTTATTTAATTGTGTTGATGAGACCCAAACAGTTGTTAGTCTTGATGGAGAAATTACATTTTCAAAGAATTATCACAGGTGGTGAGATTCTAATAAGATGTTGGCAAGGTACCTCATTTTCAGATGTTGTTACAGGTGCCCTTGACGTTGCTCCCCAAACTCAAAGCACCTCTTCAGGAGAAATCAAAGGTCTGTTCTTCATACTTTATAGATATTCTTTTATCTCTCCTCATTAAAATCATGAACTCAATCCGCTATCGTTCTTTTCTACTTTCCCCAGGTTCTGAGAATACCTTTGGTGAACCAGATACAACCCCAGGTTAGTGAAAATACATTTTGATGTTTGAGGGAAATGTTTCTAAAGCATCTGTTATTGCCATGTTGCCTTAATTTATTACTGTGTCCATCAGCACGTCCAGGTCCTTTAAGACCAACAGAGAATTCTGGAGGTAGGTTTGAAATAAAATAAATGTCTTACATTACAAGTATCATTACTATGCAATTATTGGTCTTCCAGCAGACTGCAAACTGGGCTGATTGAACAGGTTAGGGTGGGGAAGGTTGAGTTATCAATAGTCAGTAGTTAGTGTTATTGATATGTGGTGATCATGTCTTTTTGTGTGTAATTGATCCTTATCTGATCATGCATCAGATATTGTAGACTCAGATGCCAGATCCAAAGAGAATTACAACTCCGATGATCTTACAGGTGTGTGGAATATGGTTTGAAAAGAATGTTATATAGGAAGTTTCAATATAATTTTCAGAGTTGTTTTATTCAATGTCCCACAGATGCAGGACGATCTGAAAGTAACTCAGCAGAATGCAGAGGTATAGCAAAACATCAAAATAATCTAAGACTGAAATCTGGTAGTATGGATGTCATAGACACACTACTACTATGTAGAAATCAGTTGACAGTTCTAACTGGCTCTTAATCCCCAATACAGTGACAGACGACAGTAGCAGCGACGAGACTGACAGTCCTCCTCCATGTGAGGTGGGAAAATACAAACAACCTCCAGCAAGGAAAACCATAAACCCAGACCATGTGGGCAGCATTCAGACAACCACCAGGCAGGATCCAACCAATGGGAGCGAGGAGCTGGATAGAGGGACTCAGAGAACCAGCAGAGTGCTCAACAGTGAAGAGAGGATGATAGTGGGCTGCCAGGGTACTGCCTGTGTGCCCGGAGAGCAAGGGACTAAAGTCAATAGAGGTGAAAATGATGAGAATACTAGTCTAGACAGTAGAGATAGAGATATTCACAGCCAAGAGGTCACAGGCACAGCCACGGATCAGGCCCCACGTAGGGATAGTTGTAGGGGTGTAGTGAATGGAGTGTTGGACACAGCCGGAGAACAGCAGGACTTGGAGAATGTCAATGGTAGACTCAATGGTACCGATGAAGCCAACAGTAGAGGTACGTCTGGCTTTTATTCTACCATGATTTTCAAAGTCTTTACAAAAAGATAAGTTCCAGAGCAGAATTCTTTAACTATTGAACCTATATTATTGAAAAATATCTGAGTGATTGATTTCTATCCTCACAGAAACCAGAGATGATGTCAGCACTGAGACGAACCCAGCAGGTAGGTTTAGAGAAAAACACACCTTGAACAATAAAACAATCCCAGTAAAAACATTGAGGTCACTGAGCACTTATGTTCAGATGGTAAGCCACTGAGGGGCTATGTGTTCTGGTAAGGGAAAGATTCAGAGAAACAGCAGATGATTTATACCCACCTAAATATGTGCTGGAAACACTTAGGTGAGGAAAATATCACTTTCTCATATTGCGAAACCCACAAATGTTCTCTAGCAGGTCTGAAAATATTTCCTGTTTTGCAAAAATATTTAAATTGATGTGGTGAATCAGAAACATTACCTCAGTGAATACTTTGTATAACAATTTATGTTACAAATAAGACCACTACTTCTAAGACTTAAGTAGAAACAGACCAGAGGTGTTACCTATCGGAGGTCAACTTACATCCATATTACACATTCAATAACACACCACTGTTTCCAAACTTCTTATCTTACCACTCACAGGCAAATTGTTTAAATCATACTTTGTGTTCTCCATGTTGTTTTCTCTGTGTTCTAGTGCTTGGTTAGCCTCCAGGAGCCCTATCCTGGAGCCTGTCAGTGCCAGAGGCTTCCTCCAGGTAGAGTTGGCTCAGCTCTACCCTGCAGGGCCTGTAAATCTCGCTGACTCTCACTCTCGTGTCGCCTCCCTCAAGCTCCACCGACTCTACCAGACCGCAGAGAGCCCCTCTCACACTTGTAATTATGACAGCGATGTCAGTACATCTGTGGAGATTTACCACCAATTTTTCACTCTAAGTGATCTTGAAATAAATGGGATTCTGACAGCAACTGTGCCCCCTGGTCTTACTGCTGGTAGTACAGTTGAGTAGTGGGAGAATGGAAATAAGATGTTTGGTCAATCTGATTAAATAAAGGTCTCTCATTTTCTACATTTCAACTTCACCCAATCTTTCAAATGTCAACTTGGCCCATACAAACAACATTTGGTAACTGCATAAAAGAGAACATGGCAGTGTTTCAACAACAGAATAAAAATATGTTGACAAAACATGTGACTGTTACCTTTTTCTCCAGACATAAACACTTCTCTCCTCCAACAGGGTTTCATAGTGATCTCTCCCATGTGTTGGACTTGACATGGGGTGACTGCCCTAACACATCAGACTTACTGTTTGCACACAGGCAGTTGTTGCTAACACATGTACTGTGGCCTGAGGCACAGCTTCAACATTAACTGCTGTGCTGAGCAAAACCAGTGACACAAAATATCCATAAACTGTATATCTATGGAATTATCCACTTCTGTGAAATGAAATGGACAAAGATGTAGTGTTATTCTGATGAGTAAGGGTGAGTCTGTGTAGCGGAGGCAGTTTGGTGAGCTTGTGACCCTCGCGTGATGAGTAACCTTGCCTGAGACCTGAAGACTTGTGGTAGCTCCCTGAGCTGATGTCTAGGCTTTAGCTTAGCAGGCTACCATAGTCTTGTGTCACAACTGGTAGAAAGTAAATTCACTGGACCTTAAAGATGGAATCCGCAGTAGGGTGAAACAGCGCCACTGGCCGCCCCCACCACCTTTGTTATTGTTGCTGTTGCCCAGCTGAGGTGCATCATTGATAAAAAAAAACATTTGCAGTACATATTGTGCTCTTCTATTGCACCTGCAATGAATGATGTCAGAGGGGAAAAAAATGTGGTGGTTGTTTCCAGTAACTTCTATGTTCTTGTAATATCTCACATGGACCTGGCTGTTTCACCATTAAGGATTCCAGCTGTAAGAGTAGTCACTGTTTACTTATACAGTAAACACACTACAAGCTCGAACTCCTAAATTACACTCCAATATGGCTTCATTTTGTGGTGGATACCAACCACAAAGATCCTCCAGTATCCATTCTCAATGGTCCTTTACAGACCTCCATGTACTGGCTTTGATGCCGTATAAAACTCGTTGGCACCTGTCAGAAACAGTACGGTGCCTGAACAGAGAAGTCCCAAAAGGCCAGCTGCTCTGGGGTTTATGGAGACCAGAGTGAGGTGAAGAAGAATCCTTAGACAAATCTCTAGACAGAAATATCCCATCCCCTCATCTAGAGGACAGCATTTCGAGGAATGAGTGAGTGGAATGGATTTTTCTGAAAAGTCCTGAACAGTACAACTATCTCTTTATCTCTCTTATGAAACTGATTTTACATGAAGAGCACAGGAAAATAACACACACACACATACACGCACATGAGTAGAGAGAGAGAGAAAGACCTCAAAAAACACAAACGTAACAAAACGGAATGTATCCCACTTGTATTGTTCAGACAGGACCTGAACAGGCAGACCAAACAAATCCAAACTGAGTCACCGGATTGTTGGGAAGGATCAATGACAACACAGTGCTAAATGGGAGAAGTGATGGTGCCTGACAGTTGAGTTCCTCTGTGAATCGCTGCCAGGTCTGATTTCTCCTCTGCTGAGGCAGCCATTAGCGGGCCAGACAACATGGTGTGAAAGGAAGGAGCAGCTGCCTTCTGGAGGTTCAGCTCTCCTCCATGCAATGCTGTCATACTACTTAAACTACTAAGATTAAAAGATCAGGCTGCTCGTTCTCTTAAAAAGTTAAGCAGCGGTTAACATAGATATTTGGTCTATTGGTTATTACAATTGGTTATTACACAATATAGCTTTAAACCTAAATGGTTTGGACTAGGACCATTGATTCTGTCGGGTAGTCTTGTGATCAGAGGTGAATGTGGCCTGAGGAGGGTTAAACAGACAGGGGGAAACTGGTGTTCAGAAACCTTGTCCCTGGGCTGACTGCTCTGCTGGGTGGATGACAGGACTGCACCTTGTCCGCCCTCAAGGCTTTGCTTGTAACACACACACATTTGTGTGTCTGTATTTATCCAGACCTCATGGTCTTAGTATTCAATAGACCCAAGAGGAAGAGGAAACATCAATGGACAGAACAGGGGTAAGGTTTTGCAACAGGGGAAAAGCTTCCACCCCCTCACTTGACCACGTACGGTCACACTTCATTTTTACTGGTGGTTGTGGTTGTGGTCAGGTAATGGGTAGCACTCCTGTTCTCAATGTCCAGTGGAAGGCTTTGGCTGTTCTCACACAATCTGGTCAAACCATCTGTTTTTACCATTATTACGCACTGTCTGTATTAAGATGACATTATGATTTGAGCTATTAATGTACTATTATTCCTTTGAAGCCATTTGTGGCTGCAGTTTAAAATCAACTCCAACGTCACTCCTTAAAGGGGAAATCTGCAGTTTATACAGTTATATTCTCCAAAATATAATGGCTATAAATCATTCATTAAAAGTCCCAAAATGGATGTACCAATTGCACATTGCCCCTTTAAAAGTACTCAGAGACCAAATTGTCCTCCTTCCTGGCTGAGAGGTGACTTTCCTGAGAGACTACTGATTTTTTCTTTCAGTATCTGCTATAGGCTTCCAAAATTACAGTAACTTTCCTAAAAATCCCAAGTTTTCCAGGAATCCCAGTTGGAGAATTCCCAGGTTTCCTGCTTATTCCCTCTCCTGATTCCGGGAACCTTCCAACTGGGATTTCTTGAAAACCAGGGACTTTTGGGAAATGTTGCAATCCCACTCCTTAGAGGTGACTGATTTCATCTTTCAGATCTTTGATTTAGTGAACCACTGGACAATTCTGGTGCGGAGCTAGGTAACAGCCAAGCAAAATGCAGGCATCAAACCATCCCAGTTTGCATTGTGGAATGTTAAACTCATTCCCTCTCCTCTGGTTTAATTCACAAGGTTTATTGAAAACACTTGAACCATGCTTAACTGTGGTTGGGATCGTTTGCCAGGCCGTGCTACCTTGAATTCTTGAATGGCAGCCATCCTAATTGGTTTCTGGCTGTTTTCTTTGGATTGGAAACATGCTGAAATAATATTTCAAATACATTGTTTTTATTTTGAATAGATTGAAGGGAACATGCTATGACGCTGACTTGCCTGATGTGCTAGTCTAAGGTTGGGACTGTGTATCTATCCATGCATTCAAATACATGTTACAAATACAGGATGACAAGAAACGTTGTTTAATCTTGCAGTCAATTGTCGTGATTTGTCAGTTGATGTTAATGTGTTAATTTCATGTATTTATAAATGTCATCCTGCACTTGATGAAGATGTATCATATCCAATCCCTATTCTTAGAGTGTTCTTGGTTAGTTATTTATAAAACCTTACTTTGACGTGGAAATTATCACGTCTACGCAAAGTCTAGACTTGACGTAAGTGGTGTCCCTGCTGGTTCTGTGGGGTATTGCAGTTTGGGACGCAAATGCGTCCAAGCCTGTGGTGAACTTTGCATTAACTTGATGAACAATTTGTTAGGAATTATCAATTAAAGGTGTGAGGAATTAATTGCCAGGCGCGAGGTGTTTTGAATTAAAAACAGGATGCGATGTTCTATAAATAGTGTGTCAAATTAGAAAAAAGTAACCATGGCTGTTCTTGCGTTATTGGAAGACATTGAAAACCGTGCTTTTAGAAGGGAGAGTTTTCAAAGACCGGAATTACTTTTTTGCGCATGATGATCTATGGCTTATAAATCACTATCGTCTCCCAAGAAATGTTCTGATCGATTTGTGCGCGGATTTAGCCCCTAATCTGGATAGGAAGACACGCTGTAATCATGCCATACCCGTATCTGTCCAAGTACTGTCCACTCTGGGATTCCTCGCTACTGGGACATTCCAGAGGGAAATGAGTGACAGGTTGGGTATATCACAGCCATCATTCAGCCGCATCCTGACACAAGTGATCTCGTCTTCCAAAAAGTTAGCATTTCTCTTTTGGTCCATGGCTATTACTGAGTAAACTCTAATTTGTGCTAGCATTCTATAAGGGGAAATCGCTGATGGTAAGGCACGTTCAGGTGCCGTTAATTTTAAATTAATTTGAGATGTATAGAGCACAGGCGTGTAAGTAAAAAAATGGGCTTGTTAGAACCTGCGTAAGCAAGGTTTTTTATGCTCAGTTTCTTTTATGAATCGAACGTAAGCACACCGTCGGAAATGATTTTACGACTAAATTCAAGTATAAATCTAAGAACATTTTTATAAACGAGGCCCCAGGTCATAGCTGTCTGTGGTTGCTGTAATGTCGTTAGTATGGGGGCTGGTCCATTTGCCTCCCCCGCTCTCCCCTCCTACTTGTGGGCACTGGATAGAGTTACATCTGAACCTCCTTAACACAACCTGTCTAGGACTACAACATAGCCAAGCCTGGAATCAGCCTGTGTGTCTTTGGAATAAAGAGCTATTTCCTCTCTTGTAGATTGAAAGAGAACATGTGCGTCTGTAGTCAGGTCTCTTAGGGAGGAAGATGTTTCTCTCTCTGATTACTTTTCCAGGTGGAGGGTTAAATAAATGAAGACACATTGAGGGATATGAAAAGGCTGCCTGGGCTTCTGTAGGAAGCCTGCTTCCTCCTCCTCCTCCTCCCTTCTCCTCCCTTCTCCTCCTCACCCATCTTCCTCATCCCTTCTCTTCTTACCTCCCTCCTCCTCCTCCTTCTCCTCAGACCTCTTAGTTTCAGAGTTTTATTCAGTAGGAGAGGAAAAGAGAGGGTGGGGGTTCAAGGGGTAATCACAAGAGTACACACCCCAGCTGGCCAAGTCCTGAGGAGATTTGTCAGCGCAGAAATGGTCTCTCGCTCTTTGGCTTGAAACGAGGCACAGGACGGCAGTGGGCTAAGATTAGTCACCGGCCCCCGTGTTTGACAGCTCACAGACAGGTCTAAAATGTCTGTGTAGAGAGAGACGTGAAACCTGGACCTGGGTTTTGGGTAATAGGCACCGCCGGCAATATTGGGATAATTTCTGTTCTCTGAAAGTGTGGCTTTTGTCTTATACCAATGCTTCCTATGAAATAATTGAAATGTTGATCTGTTGTGGTGCGTACCTGGGTTTTGTGGGAATGCCAGATACCAAGAGTGAGGTTAGAAGATATTTTCATTGATTAAAACCTAGAGTTTTAATTGTATTTCAGAAAGTGTAAAATATCAGTATTATGGACCCTGGAGTTAGGAGACCCTGGAGTTAGGAGACCCTGGAGTTAGGCATATGAGGTTTTGAAATGATCATACTGACCCTGATAGAAATAAATAGTCATTTGGTGGATAGCATGCCTACCTACAAAATGAGTTTAAGAAACTGTTTGCCCCTATTGGTCACATCATAACTCTAGGACTAGGACAGCCCTTGTTTATCATGCCCCTATTGGTCACATCATAACTCTAGGACTAGGACAGCCCTTGTTTATCATGCCCCTATTGGTCACATCATAACTCTAGGACTAGGACAGCCCTTGTTTATCATGCCCCTATTGGTCACATCATAACTCTAGGACTAGGACAGCCCTTGTTTATCATGCCCCTATTGGTCACATCATAACTCTAGGACTAGGACAGCCCTTGTTTATCATGCCCCTATTGGTCACATCATAACTCTAGGACTAGGACAGCCCTTGTTTATCATGCCCCTATTGGTCACACATCATGACTCTAGGACTTTTCCATGCTGTCTTCCTTTCACCTATTCATTCAGAAACATTACAAATAGAGCATCCTTCAATAGATCATGAAGAAATACCTCAAGCTCAAACCTCCATTAGACTTAGTGGACAATATAAGCAGACCCCTCTGTCTATAATGTTCCCTTCCTCCTCACCCATCTCAATGTCCGCGTCCCAAATGGCACACTATTCCCTTTCATAGTGCACTACTTTTGACCAAAGCCCTATTGGCTCTGCTCAAAAGTACTGCAATATATAGGGAATAGTATGGGGCCCTGGTAAAAAAAAAGAGTGCACTACATAGGGAATAGGGTGCCATTTGGGACGTAGACAATATCCCTTGCTGGCTCTGGAAGACGCTGGCTAAATATACAACTGACCCACTGCATGTTTGACTTTCCATCACAAAGCCAAGCAAACACAGTCTGTGGGCTCAGTGAAGTGGAGGTGATATCATATGGGGGGTTTAAGACTAAATCTGTTTAAACATCATTGAAAAAGTAGAGGCACACATGTCTGGATTGAAGAAAGAGCTTTGAGCTATTGAGTTTTTTTCTAATTCTAATATACCAACGTTTAATTTCATGATTGGGAAAACTCAAGGTGGTTTAGCTAATGTGGACCAGATGGGGGTTTGTTGCAACGATCCCAATTTTCCAAAACGTTAGCGGAGGAGGGGTAATAAAAGCCATAGATTTTCACAGTTCGGCATTCAGACACCCTCCCTCTCGTGTTCTAACTCTCAGAGGGGATGGAAAGCGAGCGAGACCGCAATGTTATACTTTGTTTTTATTAAATCCAGTGATTGACAGCAGAGAGAGATTTTTCCAGTCTTTAAATCCAGGCCCAATTGAAGAGGACAGAGAGCACTGGGCCCTGATATTCTGCTACTGGCTGCAGTACACAGGCTGGCTTTAGGGAATGTCCTCTCCTCTCCTCTCCTCTCCTCTCCTCTCCTCTCCTCTCCTGTCCTCTCCCCTAGCCCGGAGGAGCATTATGATTATTTTACAATCAAAACATGTTAGCTCAGTTCCAAAATGGTACGTGCAAGGCAGAGCTGGATACAGGGCCAAGGGGCCGTGGGCCCAAAGGTGCAGTGGATTGGAAGTCTTGTGCACATATGTCGGAATATGTTAAACATGTATATTAGATTGGAGCCTTGTAAAATGGGAAGGGCCTCCTGTTTCATTGGACTTGTAAAAGGATAAAACGCTCACAGCTGTGTACAGGTGGTAGTGCCTCTTATTACTGTAAACAGTCTCCGATCTAACTAACTAACTACAGTACGCCTCTGCAGATTGACCACTCCTGAAAGGTGCCAATGTGTTTCTCCTGGGAATAACAACAATTAATCAATAGATGATTCATACATGAAAGTTGAGTTTGATACATCATTACTGGATAATCCTCTCAGGTGGTTCATGTTGCGCTTTCTCCCTCAAAACTACTGTATGTGACGCTGATAAAAACAGCTTAGCTTTGGTGAACACTGGCCGTATAACTCTCTCTCTTTATTTCCATGTCTTCGTGATCGATCTCACAGCATTCTTCATGATCCCACAGGATTCAAGCGATATAGCAGTTTGCAACAGATTTAGGTAGCAAATTGCCCTCGCTTGAAACCAGCCCCCGATCTAGACGTCTGTTCTCTGGAGAACCCCAGGCAGGCCTCGGCTCCTGTATTACCCACTCGGTTGGATCCTGGCCTGGATCTCTGTATCCTGAGGACTGGACTCAGTACCATGTGGGCCTTCCTCCACAAACTCCTGCTACTGCAGCTGTAACAGGTGTCACTGTGTTTCCTTAACAGTAGAGCTTCCTTCCCTGACCCTGACGATTACAGGGCTCCAAGTCAGACCAGGGATTAGCCATGCTACAGCCGGATGAAAGGAAGTCCTTAAAAATTCCCAACGACGGAGCGACAGGTGGCTAGCTTGGCAGCATCACCTCTTTCCCCCCTCCTACAGGAGGAGAGGAGAGGAGAGGAGAGGAGAGGAGAGGAGAGGAGAGGAGAGGAGAGGAGAGGAGAGGAGAGGAGAGGAGATTTGGAGACACTCCGGCCCAGTGCTCTCTCTCAAAGATAGACAATGGCAGGAGTTGGCAGGCTTCACTTCCCTATCAGCACAAGGCATGCACAGAGTTTATGTCCCAAATGGCACCCTATTCCCTATATAGTGCACTACTTTTGACCAGAGCCCTATAGGCCCTGGTCAGATGTGGTGCACTGTAAAGGGAATAGGGTGCCATTTGGGACGCAACCAGAACCCTGGATCATTAGCATCACTTTCCCTCCAAGAAAGATGTTTAAACGCATTCAAATAGCTCATATTTAACAGAGGTCAGCATGTAGTTTTATAACAACTGGTGTTTCAGCTCTCTCTAAAAGATATGGCCATCTTCAAGAGCCTCTGATAAAAATAAAAATGATATTACTATGGCCAATGGGGTGAGAGCCCAATGATGTGAGGTGGAATGCCTTGCCTTCTCTTTAGAGAGACAGCATAAGGTTTTTACAAAACATAGAAAATGTTCTTTATAGTATGCTATAGTAGTGGTATCATCTGTGGTTTAATTAGATAAGTCCAGGATCAGATCTGCACAGTGGAACAACAGCGGTAGTCTTAATAGCATAGACGTTTCATAAAACCGTAGCGAGTCTGGTTTTCTGTGGCTCAAATGATACAGTATGAATCCTCCCTTTTTATTTTTTGTATTAATGATTAAATGATTTACTATTTTTTCTCCCCAATTGGTAGTTACAGTCTTGTCCCGTCACTGTAACTCCCGTACGGACTCAGGAGAGGCGAAGGTCGAGAGCCATGCGTTCTCCGAAACACGACCCCACCAAGCAGCACTGCTTCTTGACACAATGATTGCTTAAACCGGAAGCCAGCTGCACCAATGTGTCGGAGGAAAGGAGTCGCTAGAGCACGATGGGACAAGGACATTCATCCTGCCAAACCCTCCCATAACCCAGACGACGCTGGGCCAATTGTGCGCCGCCTCATGGGTCTACCGGCTGAGACAGCCTGGGATCGAACCAGAATCTGTAGTGATGCAGCTGCTGCGCCACTCGGGAGGCCCGGAATCATCCTCTTAATTGTTTCAGTCAAATTATACAGCATGAATCATCCTCATTTTTATTGTTCCAGTTAAATGATACAGTATAAATCATCCTCATTTGAATTGTTCCAGTCTGATACAGAATGAATCATCCTCCTTTATATTGTTCCAGTCACTATGATACAGAATTAATCATCCTCCTTTATATTGTTCCAGTCTGATACAGAATGAATCATCCTCCTTTATATTGTTCCAGTCTGATACAGAATGAATCATCCTCCTTTATATTGTTCCAGTCACTATGATACAGAATGAATCATCCTCCTTTTAATTGTTCCAGTCTGATACAGAATGAATCATCCTCCTTTATATTGTCCCAGTCACTATGATACAGAATGAATCATCCTCCTTTATATTGTCCCAGTCACTATGATACAGAATGAATCATCCTCCTTTATATTGTTCCAGTCACTATGATACAGAATGAATCATCCTCCTTTATATTGTTCCAGTCACTATGATACAGAATGAATCATCCTCATTTTAATTGTTCCAGTCTGATACAGAATGAATCATCCTCCTTTATATTGTTCCAGTCACTATGATACAGAATGAATCATCCTCCTTTTAATTGTTCCAGTCACTATGATACAGAATGAATCATCCTCCTTTTAATTGTTCCAGTCACTATGATACAGAATGAATCATCCTCCTTTTAATTGTTCCAGTCACTATGATACAGAATGAATCATCCTCCTTTTAATTGTTCCAGTCACTATGATACAGAATTAATCATCCTCCTTTTAATTGTTCCAGTCACTATCATACAGAATGAATCATCCTCATTTTAATTGTTCCAGCCTAAAGACTCATAGGGAAAAAGAGTTAAAGTGATGGAGATCTCCGCCTCTCATAAAGAGTAATAGAGCCAGAGTTCTGAATGAGAAGCATGTGGGTGACGTAAACTAAACTAAATCAGAAGCAGATATTAGAGGAGGAGGGTATAGTGGCGTGTGGGAGGGGACCAAGTCTACTTCCTACTCCAGTCAGCTGCAATGACTTCCATAAGGGGAGTTTTAGTAGCCACAGTGGGTTGGCAATGTTAGTCCAATCCTGCTCACTAGCAAATCCCAGATCTCCATCACAACTGTTAACCAAACCAGTGCTGGACAAGTCAACTGTAATCTATTTTCAGCTAGCACTACAATGTACTACTTTAGACAAAAGAGGAATCTAAAATGGCGGTGAATCAGTCAGGTGGGAGAAAGAAATAACACAAACCATCTGAGAGGACGGAAGTCTTTATCCAGTAATGATGTATCAAATTCAACTTTCACTATGTGTAAAGTAGAGGCTTGAGGGCACACTTAATATGTTGTGAAATCGGTTATGTTTAAAAATGTTTAAATGTTTAAAAAATGTATAACTACCTTCATTTTACTGGATCCCAGGAAGAGAAGCTGCTGGCAACATCTAAATGGGGATCCATAATAAATACAAATACAAATAAAAATCACCTATTGATTCAAAGTCAGTATTTACAGGAAGTTACTTGGAATGCTTTGTTTGATCAGTTAGCACAGTCATACTGAGCTTCACATCTGTGGTGACTTCCTTGGTAATTGTACAATCAGAAATGGATCTACTTCAAACACTGTCCACAAGACCGGGTGCCCCTGCATGAGCAAGCGGGTAAACCCCAAACAAACGTGTTCGACCACCTACTTCTCCACTTCAATCAACTGCAACACATTTTTCCATTTCAGGCTCTCAATGAAGTATGTTAGAGTAGATGGCTTGTCTAACTACAGTATCTTGGTTGGCATGCCTACTGGTAAGGTTGGTAGACATTAGAAAAGCAAGCAATAACTAAATGTACTGATTTTTGCAGCAATGCAGAGAAGCATATTTTGTTTCTATAAAACAATAACCACCAGTCAGGAGGATACAGACACCTCAAGAGGTATGCTTAGATATGCAGAAAAATGTACATATATATATATATACTTTTTTTTTACATAGAATTAAGCATAATGATTATGGCTCTAGATTATAAGAAAAATCGGTTTCATGAGTTTGAAATATTAAAAATTCTCCAACCCCCCCAGCCATCCTCACATACTTTGTACCTCCTCAGATTGAACACAAAAGACATGCTCAACATGTTCGTACAAACTCGCAGATAGTTACATGCAGCTATCTAGGCAGCATAGGATACAGGAGTAAGACAGAGACACACAGTCTAGTTAGCGATGTAATGTTCTATTGCAAACATTGGCTTAGCAGGAGGCAGACAGTCAAAGTAGTAGTGTTCTTTTTCAGCAACTCTGGCTAGTTGCTACGATAATGCAGCAACTAAAAAGATTAGCCTACTTCATCACACAAAACGCAGATTGTTTTTGCTCCAATGCAATGTGTAAGGACTGTGTTCTGCTTGTGTAACTGCAATATCCATAACAACAGACAGAGAAGGTTTTAGCCTTCATAATGGCCTTGAATGTTCATTCAAATATCCGCAGGCTGTTCAGATATAAGAGGCAGAGACACAGCCTACATCATCGTGGTTCAGAAGAGGGTGAGGAAAGAGAGACACGTGAAGGGAGGTGGAGTGTTAACGGCAGTTACAAAGAAAACAATTCTGCTTAAAATAACACAGAATGTGATCCGGATCTGTAGCTTTGAGAAAGAGGTTTCCAGAGGGCCGGGGCAAAAACTCCATATTCGCAGCCAAGGCCCCAAAAAAAGATAAACGATTCAGGGGCTGGGTCAGGCAAAGTAAATGCTACCAAGAGAATACTGACGGTTTCTCAATAACCAAAACACTGGCCTAAAAACTGATTGGATGGACTGAAAGGAGTCTGGTCTAGTGGTAAATGAGATATGATTCGGCAAATCATGAACTAACCCTTTAAGTATTGTTGCTTTGACCCCCGGTTTACACTAGCAGCAGCACTCAGCTTGATCCATCCCAAAGGGAGCCGTGACGTCCCCGGCAGGGGTGCAACTTTGGTTTTAGAAGTGGGGGGGACATCATTTTTTAAAATGTATTTTAAAATGATTAACACTCCAAACCATATTATATGTTATTATTTTAATCACCTTTCCTGCAGTCAATGACTAAAAGCGCCCTCTTTGGTCCCATGGGTGGAATGTTATTCATATATTTTATAATTAATAAAGATTATTTCAAAAAATCTGACGAACATCCAGTGTTTTATGTCAAACAGTTTTGTTATATTTCAGTGTTCTGTGATGTATATAAAGTGTAATATTGGGATGCAAACTAAAAATGAAATACATTTCATCTCTATATCTGGTACAGGTGTCTTCTTTTTTTTAAGGCCATAACCATGTGTGTGAGGTGTATACACAACCAATAATCTCTCTGTGTGTTATTATCATCATCATTATTGTTATTATTATTATCATCATTATTATTATTATCATCATCATTATCATCATCATTATTATCATTGTTATTTATTATTATCATCATTATTATTTATTATTATTATCATTATTATTATGTATTATTATTATTATCATCATTATTATCATCATTATTATCATTGTTATTTATTATTATCATCATTATTATTTATTATTATTATCATTATTATTATGTATTATTATTATTATCATCATTATTATCGTTATTATTATTATCATTACTATCATTATTATTATTATCATCATTATCATCATCATTATTATCATTATTATTTTGTATTATTATTATTATCATCATTATTATGTATTATTATTATTATCATCATTATTATTATCATTATTATCATTGTTATTATTACTATTATCATATTATTATCATTGTCATTATCATGATTTATTACTATTATTATTACTTTGTACTTTTTAAAATAAAAAAATCATAAGTACGTCGGTGCTCCCATTTGCCCATGTTTCTTGGAGATCCTTTGAATGTTTTGTGATACTCTCAGCATTGCTGGTATTCCTATTAATAACCCATTAACAGTGTCTGCCACTCCAACAGCATCGCTGGTAGTCCTAATAATAACCCATTAACACTGTCTGTCACTCCAACAGCATCACTGGTAGTCCTAATAATAACCCATTAACACTGTCTGTCACTCCAACAGCATCACTGGTGGTCTAGTCTAGTCTAGTTAGGGGTTATTTCCACTAGTCCAGAGGGAGTCTAATTAGGGGTTATTTCCACTAGTCCAGAGGCAGTCTAGTTAGGGGTTATTTCCACTAGTCCAGAGGCAGTCTAGTTAGGGGTTATTTCCACTAGTCCAGAGGCAGTCAGATGATGATAGAGGAAGTAAAGAGACATTTACATTTGAATCATTTAGCAGACACTCTTATCCAGAGCGACTTAGTTAGTGCTGGTCCCCCATGGGAATCGAACCCACAACCCTGGAGTTGCAAGCTCCATGCTCTACCATCTGAGCTACACGGGACTAGGATGTGGGTGGTCTGATTAAACTGTCCACAGGTCATCGACTTTCTATTGGGCAGAGAGAGTATCACCAACCCAAACCAGATGTCTTTATGGACTGTGTTTTCTTAGCTGATGTCACTGGTGATGACCTGAGAGGTTTGGGCTGAGGTCTGGGAAAGGCAGGAGTGTTCCATTAAGCTGCTCCACACAAGCAGTTCTGACAATCTAGCCACCTAGCTACCATGGCAACAGAATAGATCTTTAGACATTTGCACTGACTGTGATCCGAAGACCACATGATAAAACAACAAAAATCTGAAGAAGCGTTAACATAAAAAATGTTTTTTATCAAACAATACATAAACAATAAATGTCTCAAAAATACATAAACAATACACAACATTGGCCCAGTATTCCAAAAATTATTTCTGAAAAGATCTTGATGATTTTTCAGAAGGTGGACCGAATCTGTCAAACCTCTGTATGTGTGTGTGAGTCTTAGGAGGGGTTAAAATGAAGCACAAGACAAGGAACAGTTGGACATCCATGTATATAAGACAATAAAGTCTTCTTCTTCTTCTTCTTCTTCTTCTTCTTCTTCTTCTTCTTCTTCTTCTTCTTCTTCTTCTTCTTCTGAGTGATCCCTGCACACATTGTAAAGCCATCAGAACAGAGCCTGTGATTCAGTGGCACTCCTGGGAAAAAGAAGGAAGAACGAGGGAGAAGAGAAGGAGAGACAGAGGGACCACATGGAATTCCAAAGGTAAAGGAGAGGACAGGCAGACTTCCAGAGCTCTACCTGCAGATGCAATCTAGGATCTGTTCCTCTGCACTGCCAGCCACCATCCCCACTGTCTGAGGCTGAGGGCTGTGCTTCTGCTTGTGCTGCTGAAAAGCTGTTGATGTGAAAAAAAAAAAGCTTCATAAATCTGTGCTTTATAAATCCATCTGATTGGTAATTGATGAAAGGCTGGGGGACGTTGGAGTCTGCATGGTACTAAACTCCTGCTGCTTCCTAAAGAATTGCCTTTCTCCCATGATTCAGCCAGAACACTTCAGATCCAGGATCGTAGCTTTAGCACAAGTCTTCCATTTACATCGATAGTGCATCTCAAGTTAGGACTCTACCTCACTGAATGAATTAATGTCACTCATGCGCTAAAGCCTAGTCAAAGTAACACAAACATTATCATCACATACACAAATATTTGATTATTTAATTGTCCAACATCAAGGCATTTTGAAACTCTACCCTTTATTGTTTAACATCAATAACATGGAAATCCAGCACGTATTGATGAGTGTGAAGGGCATCCAGTCCAGGGAGTGTCCTAGAGTTGCGTTATGTCATATGAAGGTGCTCTGAAGTCCGTGGAAGGTTCATTAATAAGTAATTTGTGTTTCCAGAGCCCAAGTAGTGCACAATATAGGGAATAGAGTGCCATTTGGGATGCAACCCTTGAAAGAGCTGTCCTCTTCTTCCTGTTCACTATACTTAAATGTAGTTTAAGTATAGATATTAACAAAATGGTAATGAGTCCATTTTACATGGATTTTTTGCTGCCACATCATCCCTTAAGACCATGGAGCATTTTATATGTCTGTTAAATAAACCATTGTGCTCTCACTATATAGCATAAATAGAAATATTGTATTCTTATTAAGTACACAACTATAATTACAACTTTAATTTGAAGTAAAGGCTAATTGAACTGATCCTTCACAAAAGTGTTGGATATTCATCCTCTGGATGTATCTGTCCTTCAGACGTTATCTTCTTAGAGTTGTTTTTCTGTCTCTGTCTTTGTTCTGAAAGAGAAAAAACATCATCAGACCTCCTGGTTTTCATCCACACTGAAGATGGCTCCATATCCCCTATATAGTGCACTACTTATGACCATGGCCCATAGGACTCTGCTCAAAAGTAGTGCACTATATAGGGAATAGAGTGCCATTTGGGATGCAACCTTAGATTAGATGCATGAACTGATGTAGCCCAGCTTTCTATTTCATCATATTTTTCAGTCACAATGACATCATTGTAATCTAGGCCTGCAGGGTGAAAAATGAAGGGTATGAATCAGAATGGGATGTTTAGTATTAGTCTGTTCTATCAAAACAGAGCACCCTTGAGGTCCAGGTTGTCTGGCCAGGAAGCCAGCCTAGGGAACAGCAAGCAGAACCTCATATCAGTGTTTTGTGAAACACCTGGTTTGCATTACGTTCATTCGCTGTAGTGAGGAGGGTGTAAATTATTGGAATGGCATTGTTTCTTGAGTCGGAGCTAGGCTATACCGTATGTGAGCTAAGCAGGAGCTGGAGCTCCTGGTCAAAACAGGAGAAATCTTATGAGTACTAACAGAATGTTAATACACAGACAAAAATAGAAACGCAACATGCAACAATTTCAAAGATTTTACTGAGTTACAGTTCATATAAAGAAATCAGCAAATTTACATGAATTCATTAGGCCCTAATCTATGGATTTCACATGACTGGGAATACAGATACCTTAAAAAAAGGTAGGGGCGTGGATCAGAAAACCACAATTTGTAAAACGCAATTGTGTTCGTTGTCCGTAACTTATGCCTGCCCATTTCATAACCTCACTGCCACAATAGGGGCACTGTTCACAATGTTGACATCAGCAAACCGCTCCCCCACACGGCACCATACACGCTGCCTGCCATCTGCCCGGTACAACTGAAGAGCACACTTCTACAGCATGCCGGTGGCCTTTGAAGGTGAGCATCTGCCCACGAAGTCTGTTATGATGCCGAACTGCAGTCAGGTCACGACCCTGGTGAGGACGACAAACACGCAGATGAGCTTCCCTGAGACGGTTTCTGACAGTTTGTGCAAAAACCTTTGGTTGTGCAAACCCACAGTTTCATCAGCTGTCCGGGTGGACATCATTTGTTGAATAAATATTAATGTTATATTAAGGTTAAGGAGGTTTCATCTGCATTAGTTAAATACGCCTTCAAGGAGGCTTATCAATTATACATGTTTCCCTTTTCATGTTGAAACAGTAGCCTATTTAAAATATTGATTTACTAAGCATGGGTTTTCCACACTTTCTTTTTCGCTTCATGAAATAGTTGTGTTCTGGCTATTCCGTAAAGTAAATGAAAAGTTAAAATGATTACACCTGGGCATTGTCCTGAAGAAGGCGGCACTACTACAACATGACTTACTAGTTGGAGAAATAAATTCAAACAAATTCACAATGCTCAGTGTTACAATATCATACATTCACATTTTTATCTTGATTAAATTTCATTTATCTTTACAACAATCACGTTGCTGATAATCTAATTACATTAATATCATGATTAAATACACTCATTTATTTAATGTGCAATTTAGGACTGACTCCTGTTACGTGTTGGATTAGTCTTTAACTACTTCCATCTGTCTGTCCATGATAACCCAGTGAAGATACAAGGCACGGCATGAGGGGGCCAAACAGCCGTAGGAGCAGCACCCTATTCACTTTATAGTGCACAGACCCATAGGGCTCTGGTCAAAAGTAGTGCACTATTAGGAAAAGGGGTGCCATTTGGGGCACATACTATTAGTACTGCTCACAGCAGAGAGGGAAAGTCAACAACAAGCTTCCTCTGAACACAAAACATTCACTTAAAGTTTTTCGATTAGTAACACATGAATAAGCATGACTTTTAAACGTTTTAATCAACTGTTCATAAATAAGTATTTCATTATTTGTAAAAATGTATAAGCATTTATAATGGCTTACTCAAACGTTTTTATTAGAGAGATAGATAGATAAATAGATACTTTATTGATCTTGAGGGGTAATGTATTTGTCAAGCAGCTACGAAAAACACAGGCCAGGTGCAAAATGCCAAAACGAAATACACAAAGGACAGATACACGATACATGATACATAGTGCTGCAGTAAAATTAAGTGTTACCAGCGCTTCTTATGAGTTTGCATTTGGTTTAATGCTCAATATTCAGTATCCATTTAACTAAAAGTACTGGGCTGGACCAATGTTGCTGTAATGTTTTGGACCCTTAGGGGAAGCCTGGTTTGTACTGGGAGTGTTCACTGCCAAGCATCATCACTAGATACCATGGAGCCAAGATCCCTAACCTTGATATGGAGACTATAGATTACTGTGTTTTTCCCCTTTCTAATTCTATATATCCAGATGTAGAATATATGGTTTTCATAAATGCTTGCCATGCTCTGTCCAAGACAAATGGAACAGAGAGTTTAGTCTGACGTTTGATAAAGTACACTCGATAGACATGATAGTGTTATGCATTAATTCTCCTACACAGTACGTCATAGCTACAGCTTAAGCATGTATGACTTTATTTTCATACATTTTCTGCCCCAGATGAGGGTACCAACATTGGTGAAATGCTTGAAGATTTTTAATTTTATACAGTGTTCTCTCTCTACAGTCTACAATAGCTCATTTGCCCACTCTGCAACTCTTGAAATGTGTTGAAAAGACAGAACCGCACTCACATTACATACTGTATAGCTCACTTATGTTTTATTTAATTCTATTCTTCTTCTTAAGAAACAAAGAAACGAGTCGCGGCCGACGGGTGTTTTTCTGGGAGTAATGAGCACTGGGGCTGCGTCAGAAATAGCACCCTATTCCCTACATAGTGCACTACTTTTGACCAGAGCCCTATGTGTCCTAGTCCAAAGTAGAGCCCTTTAAAGGATATAGGGTGCCGTTTGGGACGCAACCTTAATGGGAGTAAGGAGTGAGAGTGGTTAAGGAGACCAAGGAGTTTGCTTTAAACATCACATCAAAGAGCCAGCTCAATCTGGTTCAAATACCAGCAGCAGAATGAACAGAGGGTTCAGCACTGGATCAATCATTTAAAGGGAATTATCTCATTAGCTGGTTTATTCCGTGTGATTCTAACAATGTGAAATTACTTCCAGTCCCCGCGATAGTGTCTATAAGTTTCTTCTGGATTCATTATTGTGATATATGGTCAGAAAATGTTTTCATATGTCTATGTTTCCAACAGTCCAAATCCAATGACCAACTATACTGTTGTAAAACTTTTATAGCAGCTATGCTTTGAATTAAAACCATTCACAGCATTATAAATGTGAAATATTTCTACATGCATTGTATATGAATATGATTCCTTCCTAATAGTGAAGAGTATTTTAGCATTGACATCCTATTTCTGATGTTTAGCTGTCTAAGTCAAACATTGTATATTAAATCTATGGTGCAAATTTATAATCTAATTCCAACAACATTCCCTAAAAACATAGTCTTCGTGCATACATTCTATACATTCATACATTCTAAACATTCATACATTCTATATATGCATACATTCTATATATGCATACATTCTATAAATTCATACATGATATACATTCATACATTCATACATTCTAACATTCATACACTCTATACATTCATGCATTTTATATATTCATACATTCAGGTTATTGTTGAATGATACTATCACAATCCCTACCACTGGCTTCAGTGATGAATGGACATCTTTATGCTGTGTACGGACAAAAAAATAAAAAAAGAATTCCTGTGTCCCAAATGACCTCAACAATCAGTCCTCATCTAGGATAATCATACTGGGGCTGATGCAGGTCCTGTGTGGCTCTTGCAATGTCAGGTTTGTGGGTTTGATTCCTGCTGGGGCCACCCATAAGAAAATGTATGTACGCACTACTGTAAGTCGCTTTGGAAAACAGCACCTGCAAAATATAATATATTATGCAGGTCTAAAGTAATGATTGTGTTTCAGTGTTTCTGCTCTGACTGACTCCACCAGTCGTAGGGAACAGAGGTGTAGATTTCACACTGCGGGGAGTCTGTCACAAGTCAAACATTCCCACATAAATTAGCTTAGATGTGCAACATCAGGTTAAGATGAAATTGGCTCCTTATTATTAGTTTTAACTACATTATTATAGTATTATACTGAGTATGTGAATGAAAAGGAAACATTGAAGAGGGTGAATTTATCTCAGTGTTTCCCATACTGTTTTGCTCCACAACCTATCTATTTAATTGAACATATTCTTGTGATCAAACTAATGATAGTTTGGTGACAGTTTGAACCAATATAGGCTATCCAAATAAAGTGGGGTCAAAACCCAGTCTTTAGCTAAGCTAAGAACCCAGACCTAGCTCTAAAATAGTTTATTTTGGAAGTCGAAAAGGCCATTTAATGGGACTCCAAGAATGCCTAGTTTAGTTATTTTTCTCTGGGAGGATTTCAACCAATAAACCTTAGTCAGCATCAGTTTACACATAGGATTATCATTCCACCCTGACCCTTGACCCTTAGCATCCAGACCATACCCCTCTCCAGTCAGTCATACAGTAGATCTGCCTCTCCAGTGGCACTCACCATTTTCCTCAGGTTGCTGAGGCAGAAAGTGCAGATGTGTTTGGGCTGGTTCTCCGAGCCCCGGTCGGGCGAGGGGCTGAGACTGTGGAGGGTGTGGTGTTGGAATGGAGGTGTGGAGGTGTGGCACGGCTGCCCATCCCCACACGCCTCGCCCACCAGCAGCACATTACCCAGGTGGGAAATGTAGCTGGACGCCAGCCGCAGAGTCTCGATCTTGGACAGCTTCCTGTCGGCTGGCTCAGTGGGGATGAGGGTCCTCAGGGCGGTGAAGGCCATGTTCACGCTGTTGGTGCGGTCCCTCTCTCGAGCGTTTGCCACGTTCCGCTGCCGCACCTCCACCACCGGGGCCCCTGCCACCATCGGAGGCCCCGCCAGCCTGCCGGCAACGCCACAGAACTTCCTCTTCCTGCTTCCCACCTTGATCTGAAAACCGTTGGAGCCGCCATTCAGACGGAAGGAGGACTTCTGGGAGTCGGAGCCCGAGCTCTCACTGCCGCCGTTCTCCTCCTCCTCGTCCTCTGACATCATGCTGATCTCAGAGAAGAGGAAGCGGCTTGGGGGAGCCGTGCGCACCATCGCAAAAGACATCAGTCCAGATCTACAAGACTCCTCTCTCATATAGAGACCTGTAGAAAGACCAGATCCCCTTAGACCTATAGATCCTCTACTTAATCCTTGGACATGAGGACAAAAGAGATCAAGACGCTCAGTTGATATCTCTCTCTCCCTCTGTCTCTCTGTCTCTCTCTGTCTGTCTGTCTGTCTGTCTGACTGACTGACTGTGTCTCTCTCTCAAGGTGGACACCTCCTTCGCCTTGGCTGTTATTTTGTGAGCGTCTGTTGCCTCTGAGTTCCCCTCAGTGTGCTGTTAGCCTCCGTCTGCCTCTACACAGATACATGTGTGATTTCTGTCTGAGTGTCTCCGTATGGCTGTCCTTTATAGGCGGTGGGAGGGCCTGCTGCTCTGCACTGCTCTATGTAAATCTCAGAGTGAGGGCGGAGAAAGAGTAAACTCTCTCAATGTTTGGGCTGGGGTTGAGGCTGGGCTGGGGCTAGAGCTGGGGCAAGAGCTGAGCCCGAGGCTGGGCTGGGGCTGAGGCTGGGCTGGGGCTGGGGCTGAGGCTGGGGCTGAGGCTGGGCTGGGGCTGGGCTGGGGCTAGAGCTGGGGCAAGAGCTGAGCCAGAGGCTGGGCTGGGGCTGGGGCTTTTAAATTTAAATTTAAGGGCTTTATGGCATGGGAAACATGTTAACATTGCCAAAGTAAGTGAAGTAGATAATAAACAATAAATATTATCAGTGAACATTATCAGTAAACAAATTAGCATACCCCCTGAGTCTCTTCCCTGTTTCACACCTGGTAGTTTGGTGGATGGGACTACTAGCTCTCTGTAACCTAGAGGGCAACCAGTGGGTCCGTCACCTTTATACCATGTTTCTTGTAGGTTTTTATGAAGTCTAGGTTCCTGCTCTTTAGGCCAAAGGCAGATGACCTCAGACCTTGTATATTCCAGGATGAGATAGTAAAAGCTTTGTGTTCCATAGTGTCTAGTGTTGTTTTTGTGTGGTTTAGACCCGGACCATCACAGTAGGTGTGAGCAGAGCATGTTGACCATCTGATACATACAGTTGAAGTCGGAAGTTTACATACATCTTAGCCAAATACATTTAAACTCAGTTTTTCACAATTCCTGACATTCAATCCTAGTAAACATGCCCTGTCTTAGGTCAGTTAGGATCACCACTTTATTTTAAGAATGTGAAATGTCAGAATAATAGTAGAGAGAATTATTTATTTCAGCTTTTATTTCTTTCATCACATTCCCAATGGGTCAGAAGTTTACAAACACTCAATTAGTAATTGGTAGCATTGCCTTTAAATTGTTTTGGTCAAATGTTCCGGGTAGCCTTCCACAAGCTTCCCACAATAAGTTGGGTGAATTTTGGCCCATTCCTCCTGACAGAACTGGTGTAACTGAGTCAGGTTTGTAGGCCTCCTTGCTCGCACTAGCTTTTACAGTTCTGCCCACAAATATTCTATAGGATTGAGGTCAGGGCTTTGTGATGGCCACTCCAATACCTTGACTTTGCTGTCCTTAAGCCATTTTGCCAGAACTTTGGAAGTATGCTTGGGGTCATTGTCCATTTGGGAGACCCATTTGCGACCAAGCTTTAACTTCCTGACTGATGTCTTGAGATGTTGCTTCAATATATCCACATCATTTTCCTTCCTCATGATGCAATCTATTTTGTGAAGTGCAACAAACCCTCCTGCAGATGAACGTGGTACCTTCAGGCGTTTGGAAATTGCTCCCAAAGATGAACCAGACTTTTTCTGAGGTCTTGGCTGATTTCTTTAGATTTTCCCATGATGTCGAGCAAAGAGGCACTGAGTTTGAAGGTAGGCCTTCAAATACATACACAGGTACACCTCCAATTGACTCAAATGATGTCAATTAGCCTATCAGAAGCTTCTAAAGCCATGACATCATTTTCTGGAATTTTCCAAGCTGTTTAAAGGCACCGTCAGCTTAGTGTATGTAAACCTCTGACCCACTGGAATTGTGATATAGTGAATTATAAGTGAATTAATCTGTCTGTAAACAATTGTAGGAAGAATTACTTGTGTCGTGCACAAAGTAGATGTCCTAACCGACTTGCCAAAACTAAATCTTTGGAGTGGTTGAAAAATGAGTTTTAATGACTTCACCTAAGTGTATGTAAACTTCCGACTTCAACTGTACCTCTTAGGTGGCAGGATGGTGCTTGGGCGGGTGTAATAGTGGGGGTTGGGCCTGTTGCTCTGCTCACGGCCTGGGCATATGTCCTGCTGTCATGTTGAGGTTTGCTGGTGGTGGGTTTCTCTCTCTCTCGCTTTCTTTCTCTCTTTTCCCCTTCTCCTCTTCCTCACCCTCTACACAGAAGCCTATTGATTTCATGACAACTATTTCACACCTCTCTCTCAATTAGTTCTAGACTATTCTCTTCCTCTATTAGTGTTATACGGTATGAGAAAGCACTGCCTTGGCTGAGATGGCTAGTGTGCCACTGACGTGGGGTTAGGGCAACACGAGACGGCTGTTGAAAGGTAATATCACAAATGTATAATTTGTCAAGTTTACAGTCAACCTTCATCTTTCTTATTTATACATAATATGTATTCTGTGAAATTGACAGCGGAAAAGTAGCCAACAGTCATCACCATGGTTGATTAGCAGGAAGTGCTAGAGGCAATAAAGTTGGGAGGAGGAAGTGGAGGGACGGGAGAATACTGCAGCCAGGTGGACCTGACAGAATGTATATGCTACTATTACAGCTTCATAGACATGCAGTTGCATGATTTTCCCTCCAATTTACATATCTCATAGGACCATGCGGGCAGTTCGACACAGTATTACTTTCACTGTCCTAATCAACTGCTTCAGGGGAGAAAACATTTTCTTTCTCTGAACAATAATCAGATATAATGTCAAATAGTCCCATGTCATCAACATGGGATAAAATATACATTTCTATATTGCAAAATATGACCACATTTCAGTTGCAAAAGGACATTATATAAATGAATTAAGTAAGTGAAAATAGCTGAAAAAGTATAAAACAGACTTCCTTTTTTTGCTATATCATCAGCTGACGCGCTTCTATGTGTTCTGTGTAATATCTGAACATGAATTCACAAATGGCATTACTTAATATTCTGATGAGTCACTGATGAGGGACATTATGTTTAAACGTGTCACTGATTAGGGACACATCTCTAAACGTGTCACTGATGAGGGAAACATTTTTAATAGTGTCACTGATGAGGGCCACATCTAGCCAGATAGTCAAACCAGTCATAGCGCTCCCTCCTCAGTTCCAAAATATTTTTAATGACCCCTCACAGCCTCCCTCCCTTCCCCCTGGAATCTGTGACCAGTACCCTAGACGGCTCGATTGGGCCATTAAGGCGTCTGTCTGCTGTCCGTAGTGATGAGCGACGCGTGTGTGTGCGTGTGTGTGTGTGTCTGGAGGCAAGGATGTGGCTGGGGACAGGCCAAGAGCCCGGTCTGCCACACTCCACTCCACTGGTCTTGAAGTGATGTAGGCTCAACAGCTGAGCTTATTAGAGATAGAGAGAGAGAGAGAGAGAGAGAGAGAGGGAGAGGGAGAGGGAGAGGGAGAGGGAGAGGGAGATGCTTGCTTCATATACAGCTAAGGAGGTCACACAACTGGAATACATCAAACATACTTTGGGCTGTAACTTGTGTTTACTTTCAGTTTTCCATTCATTTCCTCTTTTATGATAAAGTTTCTCAGAAATACATTTTCAGTTTAATATGTTCAAAAACAATATAATGGATGCATTTTTTATATAATGAATGCATTTTTTATTGCTCAAGTTAATATCCTTCAGAATATAAAACATAACAAAATACTGTCAGTTAGCTCTGTAGCCGTATACGTATCAGGTGTGTATACAGAATATACAGTATCTATCTTTCAAGGCTGCAAAAGGAGGATATTGTGATGGTTTTCTCCTAACTCTTAGAGGCTGGTGTAGCAGCACACACTGTAGGTGAGGCAGTACCGGAGAGAATATCATGGGTGATGTCATCGTTTCAGATGAAGTGGTAGAGAAATTATTTGGCATTCTCACACTCCTCTGTCTCTCTTAGATGCCTACTGGTAATTCACTCTCCTCTCTCTCTTAGATGCCTACTGGTAATTCACTCTCCTCTCTCTCTTAGATGCCAACTGGTAATTCACTCTTCTCTCTCTTAGATGCCAACTGGTAATTCACTCTTCTCTCTCTTAGATGCCAACTGGTAATTCACTCTTCTCTCTCTCAGATGCCAACTGGTAATTCACTCTTCTCTCTCTTAGATGCCAACTGGTAATTCACTCTTCTCTCTCTCTTAGATGCCTACTGGTAATTCACTCTTCTCTCTCTCAGATGCCAACTGGTAATTCACTCTTCTCTCTCTTAGATGCCAACTGGCAATTAACTCTTCTCTCTCTTAGATGCCAACTGGTAATTCACTCTTCTCTCTCTCTTAGATGCCAACTGGTAATTCACTCTTCTCTCTCTTAGATGCCAACTGGTAATTCCCTCTTCTCTCTCTCTTACAGTAGATGCCTACTGGTAATTCACTCTCCTCTCTCTCTTAGATGCCTACTGGTAATTGTTTTTTTGTGGCCAGGCCATTTCTTCCAACATCCTTTTTTTGGGGGGGTAATGAAGGATGAAGTCAGTCTCCCCTTTAAATGCCATGCCATAATCTCCAACCTCTTCAGATGCCAAGGAATTCTAATCACTGGAGCTGCTGAGGAATGGAAAACTGAACTGTGGCTCTGACTGGGTGGCAGCTAATGACCTGCTTTTATTTGCCAGCCACCGCCATTCTGACAGCACCTACTCTAAAAACGTGACGCCAAAGCCATTATCACAACGGACAGAGAGGGGAATTCTGACTCATATCAACTGAAAAGTAGTATCTTCCTAGACTTGCCAATCCAGGAACAAATTATCTCCAGTAAATGAATAAGGCTGAGGTAGCCATTGATAAACTGTTCAGATGATGTCCTCACCCTTGTAGCTTCACTATCAGTATTATTAGAGCCCTTTCTGGCATGGACACACACAGCGCTGGTTCCCTCTTCCTTCCCCAAGATCATTTAAGTAAGTGAGAAAGGGGTTCTCTGTCAACTTACCTAGGAACCAAATTAATAATTACAGTTTATACCACTATAACGTCTGATCATCGTTGTCAATCAATGTATCTGCCCGGGTGTCACATTGTGGATAAAAGGTTAAATCCTAGGCTTCGTATACCATGATCTCCAATAGGACCTCAGGAGGTCCTGTTGATCTAAAATAAGTCAACATTGTACTTCAATGTGCTTTGTTCTGTTTTAATTTCCCACAGAAAGCTGTGAAAAAGGCACAGGGAGGAGGGAGGGTGAGAGCTGAGTCACAGCCCCTGGCTGTGTCTCATATGGCACCCTATTTCCTATATAGTGCACTTCTTTTGACCACAGCCCAAAGCTGATAGTGTGCCATTTGGGACACGGATCCTGTGTGTTTGATGTTGTGGAGTCTTGTAAAGCAGCAGCTGTCCCGAGGGAGCCCTTCAGGCAGCTTGTAAAGCCCCACTCCATGGCCACACACCACTAGAACACAGCAATACCCACTCCAGAACCATGCACCACTAGAACACAGCAAGCCCCACTCCAGAACCATGCACCACTAGAACACAGCAAGCCCCACTCCAGAACCATGCACCACTAGAACACAGCAAGCCCCACTCCAGAACCATGCACCTCTAGAACACAGCAAGCCCCACTGAAGAACCATGCACCTCTAGAACACAGCAAGCCCCACTGAAGAACCATGCACCTCTAGAACACAGCAAGCCCCACTCCAGAACCATGCACCTCTAGAACACAGCAAGCCCCACTACAGAACCATGCACCTCTAGAACACAGCAAGCCCCACTGCAGTTCTAAGACCCTCTATAGATTTAGCAACTGTGTTCAATTTCAAAGAGCTACGTTTTTAAAAATCCTTTCTGCCCCATGACCATGCACGCCTCTCTCTGACACACACACACACACACACACACACACACACACACACACACACACACACACACACACACACACACACACACACACACACACACACACACACACACACACACACACACACACACACACACACACACACACACACACACACACACACACGTATGACCCATGCAAGTTTTAATAGCACATTTGTTTGGGGAAAGAGACCAGATGCCTATGACAAGTTCAGCTTCACATCCATGGTCATGTGACAATGCTGCCTGTTGACTTGTTCAAAGCTAGATAAGGTAGGAGGGATTTTATAGAAACCAGTCACAGGTATAAATCTGGTGTTGCAGGTATGGGGCATAATGTGTTGCAGCTTGATGTTTGAAGACTTTAGCCTAAATTGCTCATTGGTTGTACTGTGCCCTTTCAGTTTTATGCCTTGTGTAATGAGTTTATAATGAGCTTGACTTAACTATGTGCACTGTGATAGGACCGACCGACCGACTGACCGGCTGGAGCTCATAAGAAACCAGTAAACCTGGTTCGGCCTCAAAGGCCTGTTTCTCTGTGGCAACTCAAACATCCTGCTAAGTTATTACAGTTTGGAATACCAACAACGCTTTATCAAACAGAGTTGGAAAGACCACCACCTACAATACTGTAGTCCTACTGTAATGTCAATGAGGCCTAAAATATTTTAACAGACAACCTCTTTCATTACAAAAACTGTTGAAACTGTGAATAATATACTTCATCGTTTTTTAAATTCACATTAGGCTCTATTAAAAATACAGATGTGGTTCAACTTCAGCAAAAGATGCATTTCTGTGGTGTTATCATGATTTCAACATGTTTATAGTGATAATAAATGGCCTTATCATTTTAATTTCTCTACCAATATTACCCATAAGTCTTAAACTTGTAACTTGTACCAAAAAGTTGTTTTATTTTCCAAATGGACACGTGGTATGATAGGCTACCATTATCAGCGGTTAGGTTGGAGATCATTTCATTTTCTTGTGTTGTGTTGATAATTGTTCTGTGTTTGTAGATATACAAACAGGCCTCTCTCTCAGTACCAGACAGTTGAAAATACGCTTGCAACCTTCCTAATTACGAAATCCCTATACTGAGATAAACCACAGCTCTTGGCGTAATCCCATCATCAAATATAGTTGTATTGTGTAATTCTGAAAAGATATTGTCTGACATAATGTGCAGCTGACTTGGACCAAAACCTCTCAGCCTGATGGCTGTTGCCAATAACACGTCTGTGAATGGTTTCCACAGGTACACAGGAATTGTCTCATTACTGCTGCTGTTACAGCTGCTCAACCAGGGATGTTTCTCCACTGTCCCTGTGTATGTGTGTGTGTGTGTGTGTGTGTGTGTGTGTGTGTGTGTGTGTGTGTGTGTGGGGGTCAAGGAGTCAGCTCCGACACCTTTCCCCTCACTGTTCATTGTACCGTATTATGACTGCCAAACCCAGAGATGATTTAGGACCAACGCAGCGCACAAGACGATCCATGATAGTGACTGTCAGATCATCCAATCAGACAACAGACTTCCTTGTGACATCTTCGACAATATTTGCAGTGAGTGGATCGTCTTGTGAACGTTGTTGGTCCTTGATCATCTTGTGCACTGTGCATACTCATGGCCTTGTGCTCCAAAGGTTTAGTGCTTCCCTAATATACCTCCCACACAGTATAATACCTCTATCTATAGGCTACCTGCCATATAGTACCTCTATCTATAGGCTACCTCCCATATAGTAGGCTACGTACATTCTATCTACAGGCTACCTCACATATAGTACCTCTATCTATAGGCTACTTCCCATATAGTACCTCTATCTATAGGCTACCTCCCATATAGTAGGCTACATACTATCTATCTACAGGCTACCTCCCATATAGTACCTCTATCTATAGGCTACCTCCCATATAGTAGGCTACATACTATCTATCTATAGGCTACCTCCCATATAGTAGGCTACGTACTGTCTATCTAAAGGCTACCTCCCATATAGTAGGCCACATAATATCTATCTATAGGCTACGTCCCATATAGTAGGCTACAGACTGTATATATAGACTACCTTCCATATAGTAGCCTACATACTGTCTATCAATAGGCTACCTCCCATATAGTAGGCTACATACTGTCTATCTATAGGCTACCTCCTATATAGTAGGGTACATACTGTATATCTATTGGCTACCTCCCATATAGTAGGCTACTTACTATCTAAAGACTACCTCCCATATAGTAGGCTACATACAGTCTATAGGCTACCTCCCATATAGTAGGCTATCTAAAGACTACCTCCCATATAGTACCTCTATCTATAGGCTACCTCCCATATAGTAGGCTACATACAGTCTATATATAGGCTACCTCTCATATAGTACCTCTATCTATAGGCTATCTCCCATATAGTAGGCTACATACTGTATATATATAGGCTACCTCCCATATAGTAGGCTACACACTGTATATAGGCTACCTCCCATATAGTAGGCTACATACTGTATATCTATAGGCTACCTCCCATATAGTAGGCTACACACTGTATATAGGCTACCTCCCATATAGTAGGCTACATACTGTCTATAGGCTACTTCCATATAGTACCTATATCTATAGGCTACCTCCCATATAGTAAACTATAGACTCTATGTGATCTTTCTCACCACTCTATCTGTTCTGATAAGTATCGATGTGCAGATCAAGTCATTCATATGCTTTGACTACGTTTCTATTATTGTTCTAGTCACATTTGGATTAAAGAGTTATTAGTGAACCGACGTCTTACATTGTCTTTCTAGCAGAAGACACAGGGGCTAGAGTTGCATTACGTACACGGTATTGTGCAAGTGTCTTTTTCAGCTAAAGAGGTTATTGATTATTTCTATGAGGTGTTCTGAAACGTAACTGCCATTGTAAAATAACTGATCTGATCTGGCATGAGTACCAGAGGACTCCATCACACTGTACTGTGTTTGGAAGGCCTGTGTGTTTCTGAACAGGCACAGAGGACTCCATCACACTGTACTGTGTTTGGAAGGCCTGTGTGTTTCTGAACAGGCACAGATGACAACAGCACATAGTGGCTGTGTGTGGACGGTCTGAGAACTTCCAGAACCACTTTAGAGTCCCAAATGGCAATCTATTCCCTATTTAGTGAACTACTTTTGACCAAGTAATGTACTATATAGGGAATGTGGTGTTATTTGGCACATAGCCTATATAAGTAAAATGAAACTGTAGGAAAATAGTTTTTAATATGTCAATATGAAAACCACTGGTCCATTTCACTCCAGAGGACTGAGTGACCTCTGACAAAATAGGTCTGACTATCCTCTTATTTAAATATGTGCCCAAACACAAGGTTGCAAAAATCCGGTAACTTTCCCCAAATTCCCTGGTTTTCCAGAAAACCCGATTGGAAATGTCCAGAATCAGAAGGGAATAGGAAATATTTTTGGAAAAGTTACCAGATTTTTGCAACCCTAACAAAGGCTTGACTATGTGTGATTTGACTTGAACTAGTTAATTCACAAGTAAAAGACGGAGTGCTCTCCACTTGGGCCACTTATCAAAGGCAACTACAGACTTCTGTCCAGACGACATGCTTAGTTTCATACACCGCAGCCGATTTGGACTTGACAGGATAGCCCTGTTCCAACGTATGAAATGTGCTACTGCCACTTTTGTCTACATAGCTCATAAAGTGCAACCACACATGCATGGACAATGAGACCCCTTGTGGAAAGTAAGATGTTCATAGAGGTCTCTGCCAATAGAAACAATAGTTGAGAGAAAAACAGTAGAAGGTTCTTAAAAGACATTCCCTCCCT
This sequence comes from Thymallus thymallus, assembly GCA_023634145.1. Taxonomy (NCBI): domain Eukaryota; kingdom Metazoa; phylum Chordata; class Actinopteri; order Salmoniformes; family Salmonidae; genus Thymallus; species Thymallus thymallus. Next base: position 29,848,116 of record CM042415.1, on the reverse strand, counting down.
CCATGGTAAATCACTTCCTTGCTTCTCATGGTTTGTGTTAAAGTGCTGTTCAACATACGATAATATGTTGATAAGGAGGGATATACTTGACCTGCTCTTTCCCCTTTAAAAAATAATGTCAGATTGGCATGTTTTGAAACTAGTATGCATCCCTAATAGCACCCTATTCCCTATTTAGTGTACTACTTTTGACCCAAGCCCATAGGGAAATAGGGTGCCATTTGGTAGGGAAATAGGGTGCCATTTGGTAGGGAAATAGGGTGCCATTTGGTAGGGAAATAGGGTGCCATTTGGTAGGGAAATAGGGTGCCATTTGGTAGGGAAATAGGGTGCCATTTGGTAGGGAAGAGGGTGCCATTTGGTAGGGAAGAGGGTGCCATTTGGTAGGGAAGAGGGTGCCATTTGGGACACAGTTAGCATAATCAAGTCATTGTTAATGTGATAAACTGCTTGGAGGAAGCTCAATAAGATTACGCTGCGTTCACTATGAGGGAGACTTCTAGTGACGTAAACCTAGTGACGTAAACCTACAGTACTGTAAATTATATACAATGGGTTTTTAAGGCATTTAATGGAGGTTCAACATAGCATGCTTTGACAAGTTTAGAGTTGAGAAATGGCCTTTTCAGTCCTCTCAGACATTCAAGCAGTGTGAGCATATTTTGATATTCTAGAGAGAAAACCACAGGTTATAAAAATACTGATGTACCTACTTTTGGGCATGAAGCTCCATTATAACGTCATTACCTTGACATTGGTATCTGTGTAAAAACAGCATGTGGTAGGAGAGGGATGGGAAAGAGATGGATGTGGTCACTAACTTTATATTATATTATATGAGCTTCTGACGTACTGCACATACTACTACACAAGGCTTTCACTCTGACTGAGGACACCATTCTGGTGATAATATTGTCCACTTGAACTACCGGTTCATGTTTGATTGATTGAGTTTATTAGATCATTAAAAATAGTTAGGTTGCTCAATGAGACAACATTACAAACGGAGACAACATTACAAACAGAGACAACATTACAAACAGAGACAACATTACAAACAGAGACAACATTACAAACAGAGACAACATTACAAACGGAGACAACATTACAAACAGAGACAACATTACAAACAGAGATAACATTACAAACAGAGATAACATTATAAACAGAGATAACATTACAAACAGAGACACATTACAAACAGAGACACATTACAAACAGAGACAACATTACAAACAGAGACAACATTACAAACAGAGACACATTACAAACAGAGACAACATTACAAACAGAGACAACATTACAAACAGAGACAACATTACAAACAGAGACAACATTACAAACAGAGACAACATTACAAACGGAGACACATTACAAACAGAGACAACATTACAAACAGAGACAACATTATAAACGGAGACACATTACAAACAGAGACAACATTACAAACAGAGACACATTACAAACGGAGACACATTACAAACGGAGACAACATTACAAACAGAGACACATTATAAACGGAGACACATTACAAACAGAGACAACATTACAAACAGAGACAACATTACAAACAGAGACAACATTACAAACAGAGACAACATTACAAACAGAGACAACATTACAAACAGAGACATTAAACAGAGACAACATTACAAACAGAGACATTAAACAGAGACAACATTACAAACAGAGACAACATTACAAACAGAGACATTAAACAGAGACAACATTACAAACAGAGACATTAAACAGAGACAACATTACAAACAGAGACAACATTACAAACGGAGACACATTACAAACGGAGACACATTACAAACAGAAACAACATTACAAACAGAGAAACATTACAAACAGAGACACATTACAAACAGAGACAACATTATAAACAGAGACAACATTACAAACAGAGACAACATTACAAACAGAGACATTAAACAGAGACAACATTACAAACAGAGACAACATTACAAACGGAGACACATTACAAACGGAGACACATTACAAACAGAAACAACATTACAAACAGAGACAACATTACAAACAGAGACACATTACAAACAGAGACAACATTATAAACAGAGACAACATTACAAACAGAGACAACATTACAAACAGAGACATTAAACAGAGACAACATTACAAACAGAGACATTAAACAGAGACAACATTACAAACAGAGACAACATTACAAACGGAGACACATTACAAACGGAGACAACATTACAAACAGAGACAACATTACAAACAGAGAAACATTACAAACGGAGACAACATTACAAACAGAGACAACATTACAAACAGAGACAACATTACAAACAGAGACATTAAACAGAGACAACATTACAAACAGAGACATTAAACAGAGACAACATTACAAACAGAGACAACATTACAAACGGAGACACATTACAAACGGAGACACATTACAAACAGAAACAACATTACAAACAGAGAAACATTACAAACGGAGACAACATTACAAAAGTAAAACAAAATATTCAGGATATAACACAATAAAGACAGAAGGCTTTCAAAACTACACCTTTTGGACCATTATCCAATTGTTATGATGTCCAGGATCTTAATCACTCACACCCCACTGTTATCATATCTCTGACAGTGATTCAAACCTGGGTCTGCGTTTTAGCTCTGGGAGCCAACAGGCAATGTTATTACTCATAACATAAGCGTGGTTCCAAAACCTCTGAACTTCTGTTATATTTGTACTGTTAAAGAGAGGGAGCTTACCTCTCCGTCACCCTACTCCCCTCCTCCACTACTCCTCTACCTCTCTCCTCCCCTCCATCACCCTACTCCCCTCCTCCCCTACTCCTCTACCTCTCTCCTCCCCTCTGTCGCCCTACTCCCCTCCTCCACTCCTCCTCTACCTCTCTCCTCCCCTCCATCACCCTACTCCCCTCCTCCCCTACTCCTCTACCTCTCTCCTCCCCTCCATCACCCTACTCCCCTCCTCCACTCCTCCTCTACCTCTCTCCTCCCCTCTGTCGCCCTACTCCCCTCCTCCCCTACTCCTCTACCTCTCTCCTCCCCTCCATCACCCTACTCCCCTCCTCCCCTACTCCTCTACCTCTCTCCTCCCCTCTGTCGCCCTACTCCCCTCCTCCACTCCTCCTCTACCTCTCTCCTCCCCTCCATCACCCTACTCCCCTCCTCCCCTACTCCTCTACCTCTCTCCTCCCCTCTGTCGCCCTACTCCCCTCCTCCACTCCTCCTCTACCTCTCTCCTCCCCTCTGTCACCCTACTCCCCTCCTCCACTCCTCCTCTACCTCTCTCCTCCCCTCTGTCACCCTACTCCCCTCCTCCACTCCTCCTCTACCTCTCTCCTCCCCTCTGTCGCCCTACTCCCCTCCTCCACTCCTCCTCTACCTCTCTCCTCCCCTCTGTCACCCTACTCCCCTCCTCCACTCCTCCACTACCTCTCTCCTCCCCTCTGTCGCCCTACTCCCCTCCTCCACTCCTCCTCTACCTCTCTCCTCCCCTCTGTCGCCCTACTCCCCTCCTCCACTCCTCCACTACCTCTCTCCTCCCCTCTGTCGCCCTACTCCCCTCCTCCACTCCTCCTCTACCTCTCTCCTCCCCTCTGTCGCCCTACTCCCCTCCTCCACTCCTCCACTACCTCTCTCCTCCCCTCTGTCGCCCTACTCCCCTCCTCCACTCCTCCTCTACCTCTCTCCTCCCCTCTGTCGCCCTACTCCCCTCCTCCACTCCTCCACTCCTCCTCTACCTCTCTCCTCCCCTCTGTCGCCCTACTCCCCTCCTCCACTCCTCCACTACCTCTCTCCTCCCCTCTGTCGCCCTACTCCCCTCCTCCACTCCTCCACTCCTCCTCTACCTCTCTCCTCCCCTCTGTCGCCCTACTCCCCTCCTCCACTCCTCCACTACCTCTCTCCTCCCCTCTGTCGCCCTACTCCACTCCTCCTCTACCTCTCTCCTCCCCTCTGTCACCCTACTCCCCTCCTCCACTCCTCCTCTACCTCTCTCCTCCCCTCTGTCGCCCTACTCCCCTCCTCCACTCCTCCACTACCTCTCTCCTCCCCTCTGTCGCCCTACTCCCCTCCTCCACTCCTCCTCTACCTCTCTCCTCCCCTCCATCACCCTACTCCCCTCCTCCACTCCTCCTCTACCTCTCTCCTCCCCTCTGTCGCCCTACTCCCCTCCTCCACTACCTCTCTCCTCCCCTCTGTCGCCCTCCTCCACTCCTCCTATCTCCTCCCCTCTGTCACCCTACTCCCCTTCTCTATCTCTCTCCTCCCCTCCATTGCCCTGCTCCACTCCTCCACTCCTCCCCTCTCAAAAAATAAAATGAAAACCCTCTGATTTATTCTCCCCCAAACCTTCATTCTCTGGCCGCCTGGCGTTCCCCACCACAGCTGTGGAGTCTCCCTGGACCCATAAATCTGAGCCCCTAAATCCTTACCTGGACCGTGTTCAGAAATGTCTCTCTCACTTCAGGAAGCTGGGGGGAGATCCGATCCCTGAGCTAGCCTTTAACCATATCGCACTGATATCCCCTTGTTTTTCATGCAACAGAACAGACAGAATGGCTTTCAGTCCAAAGTAGACAGAGCTGCTAAATGCCTTGGGTTCCTTCTTCCTTTTCGGTGCATTATGCTATTTGTTGTTGTAGCTGTCAGGTTAATGATGGGGCTGGTCCATATGGAGAAGAAGGTTAATGATGGGGCTGGCCCATATGGAGCAGAAGGTTAATGATGGGGCTGGCCCGTATGGAGCAGAAGGTTAATGATGGGGCTGGCCCGTATGGAGCAGAAGGTTGATGATGGGGCTGGCCCGTATGGAGCAGAAGGTTAATGATGGGGCTGGCCCGTATGGAGCAGAAGCATTCCTCTCTCTCTCTGCCTCATGATTCTCAATGTTCTGTGTGTGGAGGAGCTGGATGGGAGGGAGGGGTAATGACGGGTTCTCTCTGTTTATTTGTCTGGTTTTATTGCTCTTCCAGAGTATGGCAAGGATGCTGTCAGTCAAAAGTTATTGCTACTCAGCTGCTCTGCAGTGGATCAACCACAGACAGTGAAATAGTGGGTGGTTATGGGACTCTGCTCACCTGTTATTGAAAAGTCAGTAATTGGATATTGGCCATGGATTTTCTATTGAATAAGATCCCCCAAAAAATCTGTTTAGTTTTTTTCAGTTTAGCCGTGAATCAATCTGTGTGATACTGCATAGTGTGTACAGCAATACAAGTCCACTCACACATCTGCCCATCAGTTTTTACAGGATAGACTTAGTGATACCAGACCTGATGTTATTTGAGCGCTGGGACGAGGCCTGTTGCAGTCATTCACGCTTACTTATTCTAAGTAAGTCATGACATAGGCTCCACTTCAGTGGCCGTAACAGTGGCTTCCTCAACACTTCTCAACCCTGCTGTCTCCTCATTCTCCTCCCCTGTCATCCTTCCTCAACACTTCTCAACCCTGCTGTCTCCTCATTCTGCCCCTCCCTGTTGTACACAACAAGGTTCCATTACCCCTGCACTTAATAGGGACTTAGTCTTTTCTTTGTTTTTTTGAGATGGGAAAACATTTTTACTAAGTAGAACATGTGCTCGACATGACAGAATGTTAAAATTAGGTGAACTAAAATATACCCAAAAGAGACTAATTTCGTGGAACGACCATGGCTGGTCATCAAATATCTATTACTAAACAATGCAATTTTTTACCTAGATTTTGTAGTATTGTATTGAGATAATGTAGTTAAAAATGACTTGTTTTGAGTTGATTTTGCTCACCAGGAAAATGCATTAACTAGTTTTGAGGTGAAAAGGCATCAAGATAATTTGTTATTATTTAAGATATTCTTGTTTCAATAGAGTTAAGAAAATATTTACTAAATAAACTAAAGTAAAAAATTTAATAAAAAGTAACACAATAAAATAACAATAACGGGGCTATATACAGGGGGTACCGGTACCGAGTCAATGTGCGGGGGTACAGGTTAGTCAAGGTAATTTATACATGTAAGTAGGGGTAAATCAAAATGATCTGCCAGATAATTGACCTTAGACGTCAAGCCAATGCATTCTAGTTGTAAGAGATACAGTATCTCGGTAAAATCAACATATTTTGCAGTGAAGGCCTACATCCAACAAACAGAAGTCTCTGGCTGGAGAAAGAGTACTCATTCTAACAGTTCTATTCTGTGTCTCCTGGAAGTCAAGAGGATTATGATGCATAGGCTGATGGCCCTCATTCACTATTGTATCACAAGTTCTAGATTAATCAATCTATTTCTAAAAGATTGAGGGTAGGGTGAAACGGGGTTTATAATAGCCAAGTAGAAGCCTTTACTACAGTACTGTAACTGCGTTGGAGCTGTAGCCAGCTAGGCTGAACAGACAGTTCTGTGGTGTTGCTTGCCTCACAGCTGAGCTTGGTAACAGGAGCCTGCCAAGTGCATGCCAATAATAAACCGACCACAGCAGCCTCTAGTAATGGAGGCTGGCATCCTTCATGAAAGGACAACAATGAAACAGTACATTTTTATGTCTTTTCGCATTAGACAACCATTCCTGAGCAAGCACATACCTGGAGTGTTGAGTAACAGTCATAAAGAAGGGTACTGTTTCTGTTCAAGAATGGGGAAGTATGAATTATGGTATTTGGAGATTAAAACGGCAATTAAGGGATTCACTATCCAAACATTATGGCATGTGGGCTCTATATATATGTCACTAAGACGAGGGCAGACCAAAGAAAACACATGAGCTCAGGGCAACAGGGGTGGAACACAGAGACTGATGCCAGGGTGGGCCACCATTGGAAGTTACATTTTATACGCTCAGATTAGCTGATTTACTAACTGGCAGGGGTCAGTGAGATGGGAGAGGAAAAGACAGGAGAACTCATATATCGCAAGTGTTGAGTAGACTGGAGAGAAGTCCAAATTCTAGTTATCAGCTGTTAAAACACAAGACTATTTCACCATTGTTAATAAGAGAAAGCCCACTAAGGTTGTGCAATAACATGTCATAAAAGTGTTTAAGTTGTGGTCTGTGTGCTTGGTGGTGTATGAAGAGGCTGGTAGAGTTGGATAGAGCCACTCTGGGATTGTACAGTAGATAAGCTGATTTCTAGCCAAAGAGGGACATATTCTAATATCAGTTTGTTGAATGCAATGATTATTTAAAGATTTCCAAATATAGTTATCATATGGTAAACGTTGAGCAAAATCAACATCATTCTTCCAGACTATTTTGGTGAGTCTATTTTGGTGAGTTCACTATTTTGGTGAGTCTATATCGGTGAGTTCACTATTTTGGTGAATTTCATCACTCTCGAGACACACCTGTGCTCTCATGCATTAGTTAATATGAGATATGTTGTACTCAAAAGACTTCTGTTTCACCAAGGCATGCCAGTGCAAAGGTACTTTTAGCCTCTGGCTGCTTGTAATTCATTATTGGGCCAACGTAGCGTCTGCTGAAAGGGTTGAACTGACTCTGACCCATCTATTTTGAGAGATTTGGCAGTGAAATCAAAGTAAAAAAGAGTACTACTACTACAGTCCCTCGATGGGATTTTGGAGCAGGAGAATTGTAGAGGTTTACTTAAGCTGTGATCCATTTGGACGTTGTGTGTGATTCATTTTTCCCCATTCATTAAGTCATGGTCCTGCCACCTGAAAATCTAGAGATGGCTTTTAGGTTCGCAGGTTTTGATGGTTCGTTTTAAGGTTCATTCTCAGTCTAGGGCTTTACCACTGTTCCCTGTCATCAAACTACATACTACACCGGTAGTTCTGGTCCTGACTAGCGCTAACTAAAATGGCAGACTATAGTCAACACAATAAACTATTGAAAACATTCAAATGAGTTATAATGTGTGTTTAACACACTAATGTGATTTAACAAGACAAAATAAAAAAGTCCACTATGGGTCGCACAGAATGAAAGGTAGTGCAGTAGTGCACTATACGGAATAGGGTGCTATTTGGGAGACAACCCATAACAGTGATGCTGCTTCTGCTCGGTTATGTCCTGGTGTGAACAGTACGTTATAGATGATCTACAGAGGGGATGGACATGCTACAACAACAGCCTCTACAATGAGTGTGCAAAACATTAGGACATTGCTCATAGACTGACCAGGTGAAAGCTATGATCCCTTATTGATGTCACCTATTAAATCCACTTCAATCTGTGTAAATGAAGGGGAGGAGACAGGTTAAAGAAGGATTTCTAAGCCTTGAGACAATTGAGATACGGATTGTGTATGTGTGCCATTCAGAGGGTGAATGGGCAAGACAAAATATTTAAGTGCCTTTGAATGAGGGAATGGTAGTACGTGCCAGGTGCACCGGTTTGAGTGTGTCAAGAACTGCAACACTGCTGGGTTTTTCATGCTCAACAGTTTCCCGTGTGCATCAAGAAGGGTCCACGACCCAAAGGACATCCAGCCAGCTTGACATCTTGTAGAGTCCATCCCATCGAATTGAGGCTGTTCTGAGGGAAAAATGGGTCGCAACTCAATATTAGGAAGTTATTCTTAATGTTTTATAAAAAGTTACCAAATCAAAGCAATAGAGCCCCCCCCATTGTAGAGTAGCATTGAAGGTTCCCAAGAACACAGTGGCCTCCATCATTCTTAAATGGCAGAAGTTTGGAAGCACCAAGACTCTTCCTAGAGCTGGCCGACCGGCCAAACTGAGCAATCGGGGAAGAAGGGCCTTGGTCAGGGAGGTGACCTCTGTGGAGATGGGAGAACAACAGAGCCATTCTCCCCCATTGTATCATACTTGACTAAAAAACAAACATTAAAACCACTCTTCGTTTTGATTGGATAATTATTCTGGTTACATTTCCTCAGAAGTAAGACTGTTTTTATATCCTCATATTAGACTGCATAATTATTGATGTGAGTAAATCTGTTTGTGAGCACCAAACCTGCAGCCAAGAAGCAATATTTAGGCAAGTAAGATTTAGGAGAAACTCAACAGATTTGAATAGCTCCAAAGTAAACAGCCGCCAGTCGGTGATGAAGTGCAATTTCCAGTCATCAAACTGTGCCAAGGAGAAAGAGAGAGAGAGAGAGAGAGAGAGAGACAGAGAGAGAGCAAGAGAGAGAGAGCAAGAGACAGAGACAGAGACAGAGAGAGACAGAGAGAGAGCAAGAGACAGAGACAGAGAGAGGGAGTCTATAAGAATAGTAACGAAACCGTAAGTGAATTAGATATTTTCAGCGACAGTCAGGTAAGAAACTAAGTAGTGTGATATCAGTAATGAAAGAGGAGTAGAATGTAATCTGTCAATTGCAGAGGAGAGTAGATGGTGATATTTCTGCTTTTGGTGATGTTCCACATGAGGGAGACAGAGCCCCCAATCTGTCTGCTTGGCTCCTCTCACCATGTCTGCCCTTCAAACTCAGAAAAACCCCCACCGATAACCATAGAACTGCAGGACATTTCAGCAACGTTACACCAGGGGAAGCGGCCCTAAAGTTGAACTCAATACGAGATCCTTTCAGATTCTTACAGAGTATACAACCAATCTCTGTGGGATGAATGCAGGGATAGGGTGTTGGGGTGCTTTGGGCTGTGAGCTGCTCTTCTCCATGAGTTCAGCTGAATAAACAGTCCAGGTTCCACTGGTTACATCACAAATGGCACCCTTTACCCTATATAGTGCACTACTTTTCACCAGGGCCCACAGGGCGTGGGTCAAAACTAGTGCACTATATAGGGAATAGCATACCATTTTGGACACTTCCTCTGTCTAAGCCATGCAGGGGTGGACCCGGGCTTAAGGGCTTTGGCGTGTGCCTAACCTTTGTATTATTGTGTTTTAAACACCCTAATTTTATTGAATATGAAAATATTAACGAAGAGGGTACGGTACTTGCCTGAGGGGCATAAAGATTTGTTTAACTGGTACATATGGCTTAGGTGGTTTTAAATGATTTCCACTAGTTTGAACCAGTGCCAGAGGCCTTCACTGTACACTCCGAAGGAGAAAAGTCCCCATAAGAGAACCCTTTTTGGTTCCAGATAGAACCCTTTTAGGTTCCATGTAGAACTATTTTGGGTTCCAGGTATAACCCTTTGTGGAAAAGGTTCTACCTGGAACCAAAAGGGTTCTACCTGGAACCAGAAAGGGTTCTTCAAAGGGCCATATTGTCTCAATGTTTTGCATTCCTAATTAAAATTGGTCACAGGGTTGATATGCCTGTTGGCCTTTAATTTGTTTAATGTTGTTTAATAAAAGTCTAAACCTCCGTTCCGTCTCGTCTGTCTCCTTAAACTGTTCATTATGTGCTCTGTTAAAACTCAGGAGGATAGAGTGGGCAGCCAGGAGAGACCATTCATTTAGGCTCGGGGAACTAACGGACTTGGAGCCGTGAAAATACAGAGTTTTATAAACACCCGGCTCCCCCAAATCAACAGATGCAGCGATATATAACTGAGAGTTATTGAGCTTTAGCCATGGCTGGTTTCCTAATGGGCCTCTGACTTTCATTGTTTATACTGACTTTAAGCTACAGCAAATGTTTGAATTTAGGATATTATTTAACTAGTTGGCAAATGTAAACCTTTATGTAAACTATGTGGTATTGGAAAATTAAGACATTTCAGTAGCACCAACATTAACAAAATTCAATGTCTTCTGTGCGTGAATGTAATGCTTTGACATTTTATTTCATATCTGAGTCATATCCATCACACGTTAAATATCCGTATTTACTCTGCACCTACAAAATCATGGCTATGTAGATGTTTGCTTAGGTTGCTTAGAGTGACAGCTCAGTGCCCACTGGCATTCACACACACACATTTGCATGAGCGTACACACACACACACACACACACACACATGCACACACACATTGTAACGTATTACCAGTCCTAGACAAATATTTCCTGTGAACTTGGAGTGGGACTTGGATTTGACATATTCATTTAACAAGTGCCTCATTTCAATATACAATTTGTGTAATGAAGTTTAAATATCAAGAAATATGGCCCTGTGGTTTATAAAATAAAATAAAATAAATAAATAAATGCCCATACAAATGACAAACAAAGCCTCTATCCACACAGAGACTACAACTCCATTTCCTAAACTAGCTTATTAGTCAGCATTCAAACACACCAGAATATTTTACTACAAAAATCAAAGAAAATACTTTCATGACAACTAAGTTATTCTGTCATTTCTAGAGTACTGAGACATATAGACACAAAGAGAATGTACAATACTAAATAAATTGAGGCTCATTCATGTAAGGGACAGATCGAAATTGACTGAGAATAGGGGTGGTCCAAAACAGTGGAGGGTTGTCAAAGTTTTTTATTTGCTTTGGGAGGGTAGTGTGGATTTTGGGGGGCACAGGGGAGGGTAGTGTGTTTTTTCCCCCTGGTTTACATTTGCTCTTCTGCTCGTATTTCCCCTTTTAACAATGGATTGACTTGATATTACCCTAATAAAGTTTAGAAACATCTTCATCAAGGCAAAGGGTGGCTACTCTGAAGAATCTCAAATATAAAATATATTTTGATTTGTTTAACACTTTTTTGTTTACTACATGATTCCATGTGTGTTATTTTATAGTTGTGATGTCTTCACTATTATTCTACAATGTAGAAAATAGTAAAAATAAAGAAAAACCCTGGAATGAGTAGGTGTCAACTTTTGACTGGTACTGTATGTAAATAAAACACTTTTTTCGTTTTCATTATGGGGTATTGTGTGTAGACTACTGAGGATGAATTTTTTAAAATCCATTTCAGAATAAGGCTGTAACGTAACAAAATATGGAAAAATTCAAAGGGTCTGAATACTTTCCGAAGGCACTGTATATATATATATTTAGGGGAGGGTCGTGTGAAAATATTTATAACTATGGGGAGAAGGGTGCATTTTTTTTATGACATCTTGAGTTGGACCAGCCCCTCCCCTCCAGTAAATATCGATCTGTCCCTAACAACTGTCTGAGTTGATCCAATAGTTAAGAGACGTTGTTGGGTTTAGACGTTGGGTTTAGCTCATGCTGATGAATTCTTATGATGGACTTGTGCCACATTGTATAGAAGTCATGGGATATAATATATCATGTGTCCTGTTTGACTTTTAATAGGCCTAATAAGTTGAGAATGAGAGAAAGTAAGTTGTTTATACATTCACCATGCGTAAAACAATGTCACTTATGTATTTACCTTGACTGAGCATCCCACATGGCACCCTACCCCCTGTATAGTGCACAACTTATGTATTTACCTTGACTGAGCATCCCACATGGCACCCTACCCCCTGTATAGTGCACAACTTATGTATTTACCTTGACTGAGCATCCCACATGGCACCCTACCCCCTGTATAGTGCACAACTTTTGACAAAGGGAATAGGGTGCCATTTAGGACGGAGCCCTAATACTGTAGTTGAGAATGAGAGGAAGTAAGTTGTGTTTATTTACCATGAGTATAGCAATATGACTCATGAATCTATCTTGATAGATATGGCATTGCACATTGAACAGAGGCAAAAGTGATTCACTACACTCCTTATGAAGCATTATGAAGCCCTAGATTGTTCGTGCCTCTCCAATTTCCAAGGGCTTCAAGAAAAAAGGGCAGTTTCCTTATGAGTTCCACATAATGCCGTTAGGCTATGTCTTGACTATTTATTGGCCTACCTTGGATCCAAATTTGTTTGACCATAAACCATGTTTTTTCCCCCTCTTCTGTTGGAGCGACCATGATGCCATGATATTTTTTATTTGAAGAGTGGTGCGGATGTCATCACTAAGAGCTTATTGAAAACATTTGTCAGGTTGTCCTTGTGTTTTTGCAGGTGAGGGTAATGGTATATGCCTAGGCCTCTCGCTGGAGTGCATTGGAAGCAGGTACATATAGGGGCCTAGTCCAACTAACTGGCTCCCCCTAGTGCAGCTTTACAGGTCTGTCCAAGTCCCAGTGGCTTGTTGTTATTAACATTAGCAAGAGATGTCAAATAGCAAAGAACGCGCAGAAGGCTGCGGAGGGGAGGACGGCTCATAACAATGAATGGAATGGAGCAAATGGAATGTCATCAAACACATAGAAACCATTGGTTTGATGTATTTGATAACATTCCACAAATTCTGCTCCAGCCATTACCATGAGCCTGTCCTTTCCAATTAAGGTGACACCAACCTTTTGTTCAATATGGGTATTAATTGTTGGATAGAAAATATAAATTGGATAGGAAAACATTGATAATGTGATGTATCCAGTCCACATTGTCAGATTATTTCAGGTCATGATGCATAACACAAAAACACATTACTTTCCTAAGGCTGTAAAGTTTCAAAATGTACAGAAAAGTGCTATTTGACGTACCTCGTGATATCCAGTCAGTGATCTATCACATGCACCAACATCACTGTATCAGCTGAACTCCTGTCAAAGTCACGCCCACACTGATTCGAAGCACCTGATTGGGCGTGTTTACCTGCGATGCATTGCAGTGGCGTAGAGCTAATCTAGCTACTGGATGCTAACAACTCTCTCTCTATTTACATTGAGGAAAAATACAATATCACAGTGAAACACAGTTTGTTAGCGGACAACATACATCGCATCTTCGCTGGATTACGCGTGAGGATATGATATTCATCCTTGCATTTGTTGTGTAGCTAGTTCACTAGTAGTTAGCGAACAAGCAAGCTAGCCTGCCACGGGCTGTTCGAAAGGTGGGGAGCCGACTGATGCGTTTAACGACGTTCTTATCATCTTTCCACATGTTCTCCGCGGGTTTGTGGTTAACAGTATGGATGTTCTCAATATACTAGAATTGAATACGTGAAATGTCTTCGACCTACATTCTCTATTCCTACAGGTGACAGATAGCTAGCAATGTTACAGAGCTTGCCCTTCTGGCTCAGTCGAAACCGAGCTAGCTAGCTGTCACATGTAGCAATGGACAATGGAGGTCGATGATATTTAACGTATTAAATTATATCATATTGACAACATCCATACTATTAACCACATACCAGCGGAGAACATGTGGAATAGCTAACTTAGCTACAGTAATATCCCAACCAAGAAAAACAGGTCTTGGGTCTGACAAGGAAGTACTGCACTTCTCTCTGACAGTTTTCAGGTTCAGGCTTGTTACGATTTGATAGCTAGTTAAGTTGTTTTACTTTGTCATGCACTGCCACTGTCTTTTGCAATTCAGTTTGTATCCAGATAAGGACATGTCATGTGGCTATTTGCGCTAGTCTTAAATGTTGCCACATAAAGTGATGCAACTGAGATAGTCATGATGTTACTGGCGATAATAGCCAGTGTGAACATGATGGCGATTGCACCGTTTTAAGCACATTAATAACAATCACACTGTGTTCTATCTATTCGCTCTACTATTACCATAGGCTACGTACTTTGACAAGTCAAACATGCATGTTTTCTCTCTTTGCAGTGTGGTGAAACCAGTTGACCAAGTTTTAACCCTTCGGACCACCACATGAAATCCTAAATATCTCCAGTCCCAGCCTTCAGACAGGCACTATGGAGGAGACAGACGTGGAGCGTGAGTGACCTCTTCATCACTGTATCCTAATGCCATTACCTTTTGATATGGGCTATCCCTAGCATAATGTTTGGTGGAATGAATAGACCCCAGGTCTCTCATTTGTGTCTCACTCCTCCACGTCTATCCTGTATTCTCTGACTCCTCCTCCACGTCTATCCTATATTCTCTGACTCCTCCTCCACGTCTATCCTATATTCTCTGACTCCTCCTCCACGTCTATCCTGTATTCTCTGACTCCTCCTCCACGTCGACCTTGTATTCTCTGACTCCTCCTCCACGTCTACCCTGTATTCTCTGACTCCTCCTCCACGTCTACCCTGTATTCTCTGACTCCTCCTCCACGTCGACCCTGTATTCTCTGACTCCTCCTCCACGTCGACCCTGTATTCTCTGACTCCTCCTCCACGTCGACCCTGTATTCTCTGACTCCTCCTCCACGTCTATCCTGTATTCTCTGACTCCTCCTTAATGTCTACCTTGCTGTGTTCTCTCTTCACCAGAGGTGACCCTGGCCCTGTTGGATTCAGCCAATGACAAGGACCCGGTGGTCAGGGAGCAGGTCAGGAAGTCCATACTAACCCTGGGGAAGCAGCAGCCTAACAAGGTCCTGTCCATGTGCCAGGACTACCTGGTCAAACACCCCAAGGTCAGACACCACCACCACTACTACTACTACTACTGCCTCTTACTGTTGACTAACTACTGTGTGGAGCAGAGACTGGAACACTATAATAGAAAGCCCCCAGTCTCATTAGCAATTTATGCAGAACTTGATGTGGGACAGTGTATGTGGCCCATGTTTGTAGGCTATCTGTGTCTGTCCGCATTTGTGATGAGGTAGGTGGTGCTCAATGTAAAAGTTGGTCTGTGTTAGCAACATAATTATAATCCTCTTACTACCAAGACCCAAGAAAACTGTAACACAAGCCTGATGTTTAAAACCTATTGTAGCAGTCAGATGTTTCCATTGTACTTGGAAGAACAGCATAGATTTCTAGTTCTGTTTTAGAGCTCTTCAATTCAGCCATTTATCTGTCCTGTCAACGTGATTGATGTAACTTTCACTCTCAGAACATGGGAACATTGCAAATGGGAAGTGGAAGTGTTTTTACATCAGTAGATGTCACAAAGTGCCTATACAGAAACCCAGCCTAAAACTCCAAACAGCAAGCAATGCCAATGTAGAAGCACAGTGGCTAGGAAAAACTCCCTAGGAAGAAACCTAGAGAGGAACCAGGTTCTGAGGGGTGGCCAGTCCTCTTCTGGCTGAGACGGGTGAAGAAATAACAAACATCCTGTCAGAAGCTGGATATCTTATCACTTCTCTGAAGACTGTAACTCTGCATGTGCCACTCCAATGATATGAATACAGAAGAGATTATGAAATGTACTGTATGGGAGAGACTTTTCATACAGGCCACCGTGTTGACATTAATGCATGTAGACTTAAGGCCTGTGTTTGAAGTGAATTACAATGTAACCTTGTTTTCCCACAGCTTGTTGTTGGGCACAGAGTTGTCATACTGCAGACAATTGAGCTAATTGTGAAGACCAAGATAGACGATATCAGTTACCCGAAAATCAAAAGCATAATTTCTTTGGCCTCCGATGAAATGACCCGATCAAAGGTTAGATTGTTTCTAATTATTTAGTTATTTTGGTCTCATCTGAAATACGAAGTTGGTCATTCAATTTCTATTCTTGTAGCCTAATATTGCATGTAATCTAGTTATCAATCTTTATTCTTTGTTATTCTAACGTTGAGGCCATTGCATCAATCTGAACACATGAACAATATCTGTTTGTTTTCATGTAAATACAAAAATGATGGCCTAGGGTTTGATTCAACAGCTCAGTTTGCATATTTTTACAGGATGTGTTACCTGATTGGCAACAGGCAGCCAGCAATATTCTGGTTGCTGTGGGAAACAAATATATCAATGACATCATGGAGGAAATCCTCAGCAAGTTCCAGCCAGGGGTCCTGCCTCATTACTTTGTGGTCCAAACGTTCGCAAGCCTCTCTGAATCCAATGGTAGGCAAAACACAACCAGACACAATGGTGTCAAATGCACAGTATAGAGCTGCCTAAAAGGCTGTAACATGTATCCTTCATGTCCTGTCAAGCCTGTTTGACTATTCCCTCTGTGTTTCTAGATATCTCTTGGAATTGTAATAGAGGTAGAGTCTAACATGTAATCTTACTTTTGTTGACAGTTTATGGTATGGTGCCGTTTCTTAATGCCATCTTGGGCACCATGCTCCCAATGCTGGGCATGGCCAAGCAGGACAACATGAAGTGGGTGTTCTCCTCTGGTAGGAGTAGATGCACTGTAGCCAACATACTGTAGCATTATTATACATGATTAAACATGCATTAACAGACCCAGCTTATAGACATTATTCTGGCTCTCCCTCTCCCAGCTCTGTCCCACTTCAGTGAGAGCATCCTAGAGTACCTAGCCAACCTGGACAAAGCTCCCGACCCGACGGTGAGAAAGGACACGTTCTCCAGCGACATCTACGCAGCCTACGACATCCTCTACAGCAACTGGCTCCAGAGCAGGGAATCCAAGGTACATTACATTACATTAGGAGTAGCAGCCTAAGACATCCTTTACAGCAACTGGCTCCAGAGCAGGGAATCCAAGGTACATTACATTACATTAGGAGTAGCACGAAACCAATTGTCCTAATTACATTTCTGTCTCAACAGTCCCTCTGTTGTAGGGATACCAGGATGAAAGCAACCCCTTTGACTGTGTGCTGGTATTATATAGGGAAGAGAAGGGAGAGGTCCACAGGCACTGTCAGGTCAATGACTGATATCAGATGAGGTTATGTAGAAAGGTTTTCTTGTGGTTTCTGAGTAGAGGACATAACTACAGTACAGGTCGGTCTAGGCTTGTGGAAATAAATAGTCCCTTATCTGTAATCGGGTCATAAACTGCATTCCTCCATTTTGGTTTTGAAATTATTAACCACAGAGCAACTGCGGCATAACTACTGCTCTCTGTATTTTTGAGAATGCCAAAAGTAAGATGACTCATGTCTCTGCAACCGCGTTGATAAACAGATTTCTGCTTCAGTTAATGTGGACTCGGTTCATTAAATGTTTTTCCAGTGATTTGTTTGTGTCCCAAATGGCATCGTATTCCCTATATCACGTGTCAAGCTCATTCCAGGGAGGGCCGAGTGTCTGTGGGTTTTCACTCCTCCCTTGATTGATGAATTAAGGTCACTAATTAGTAAAGAATTCCCCTCACCTGGTTGTCTCTGGCTAAAACGCTCTGCCCTCCATGGAAGGCGTTTGACACCCCTGCCCTAAATAGTGCACTACTTTTGACCGGGGACCATAGGGTTCTGGTCAAAACTGGTGCTGCTATTTCTGGTCAAAAGGAGTATATTGTAGAGAATAGGGTGCCATTTGGGACCTAGTATTGTGTTTTTCTCTCTACCTGACTGGGGCTGTAGCTACGACTAACTGTGGTGTTTTTCTCTTTACCTGGCTGGGGCTGTTGCTACGACTAACTGTGGTGTTTTTCTCTCTACCTGACTGGGGCTGTAGCTACGACTAACTGGTGTTTTTCTCTCTACCTGGCTGGGGCTGTAGCTACGACTAACTGTGGTGTTTTTCTCTTTACCTGACTGGGGCTGTAGCTACGACTAACTGTGGTGTTTTTCTCTTTACCTGACTGGGGCTGTAGCTACGACTAACTGTGGTGTTTTTGTCTACCTGGCTGGGGCTGTAGCTACGACTAACTGTGGTGTTTTTGTCTACCTGGCTGGGGCTGTAGCTACGACTAACTGTGGTGTTTCTCTCTACCGGTGCTGTAGCTTCGACTAACAGTAGTGTTTTTCTCTTCACCTGGCTGGGGCTGTTGCTACGACTAACTGTGGTGTTTTTCTCTCTACCTGACTGGGGCTGTAGCGTTATCTCTCTACCTGACTGGGGCTGTAGCTACAACTAACTGTGGTGTTTTTCTCTTTACCTGGCTGGGGCTGTAGCTACGACTAACTGTGGTGTTTTTCTCTTTACCTGGCTGGGGCTGTAGCTACGACTAACTGGTGTTTTTCTCTTTACCTGACTGGGGCTGTAGCTACGACTAACTGTGGTGTTTTTCTCTACCTGACTGGGGCTGTAGCTACGACTAACTGTGGCAGAAGCAGTGGGATCCATGAGTCACCTGATGGCCCATGATAAACTGGAGGAGCAGCTTCCCAAACTCATTCCCACAATCCTCTCCCTGTACAAGAAGAACGCCGAGCATTACATCATCAGTAAGGTAGGTAGTCCTCTAATGACTGCTGCTGGTCTTCTGTATAGGTAATAGAGTGCCATATGGGACACACCCAGAGAGTTCAGCAGTTTGCCTGGTCCAGATCTGTGTGTATGTAATAGTCTAGCTAACTCTTCTGACTCGGCAGTGTCATGTCAAACAGGTAGGCCCATACAGGTATGCTTGTCATGTTCTCATGCCAAGACATCAAATTTTCTGGTTGTCTTGGCATGACAATGATAGTTAGCTGTGGAGTTGACTGAAGCACTTACCGAGTCAGACCAGGGTACTCTGCAGTCTGCCACTATGGTATTTATGTTGATGTAGTGATTTAAGCTAGACCACGGTACTCTGCAGTCTGGCACCATGGTATTTATGTTAATTGGGACTTAAATTACTTCTTAATGGAGTCTTACTCTCCCAGTCATCCATCAGTCCTGTAGCAGTGTTTTAGTCTACTCAGTTTCCCCAACACTGTCTGCTCTGCTCACTAATCAGCTCATGTTGTTTTCACCTCCCCTGCAGAGCCTGTGTCAAGTTCTGGATGCTTCTGTGAACATGGGCAGCAGAGTTCTGGAGACTCAGATCGACAGCCTGATCACTACTCTACACCAGCAGGTACAGCAAATTGACTATACAGTACACTGACAGTACAGTACAATGACAGATGAACACAACTGTATTCTTCTAACTATTTCTATTATTTTATATATACAAAAAAAAAAATGATTTATAGATTTTTCATTAATTTAACCTTTATTTTGACAAGGAGTCATCCAGAGACCAAGGTATCTTTTTCAGTGGAGACCTGTACTCGCATCACTATACACATCACTATACACATCAATACACGATAAGCAAAACACAATCGTAGAAAACACATTCTTCAGTAAAAAGGTCCTAAATCAGCCTTTTGAATTTCTCTAGAGGAACCAAATCATCCAATTTCAGAGAACCTTGGAGATTATTCCACAAGTAAACTGCAAACAAACTCAAAGCAGATTATTGTACTGTGCTGTTGAGGGAGCGAGCATGCAAGCATTTCACTGCACCTTTTACACATGCTGTAAACTGTGTATGTAATTAATAACATTTGATTTGAAAGTACTACCTTGAACACACAGGCTTCTTCAAACACTTTCTGTCACTCCTCCTGGGCTGTTTGCTCAATGTCAATAGGATCTGTAATTAGCATAGCTAGTCATACTAGAGACTGACTTTAAGGTTGCTCTATAACAGGATCCATAAATCACTTCCTGTTGTAGTCACATGGTTTGCGACTCTCACTATGTCAATCCACTGACTTTGAAATGTACACAATGCATTGGTTTGATTGCACTTACAGTTGAAGTCGGAAGTTTACATACACATTTAAACTCAGTTTTTCACAATTCCTGATATTTAATCATAGTAAAAACTGACCTAAATGTTTTAGGTCAGTTGGGATCACCACTTTATTTTAAGAATTTGAAATGTCAGAATAATTGTAGAGTGATTTTATTTCAGCTTTTATTTCTTTCATCACATTCCCAGTGGGTCAGAAGTTTACATACACTCAATTAGTATTTGGTAGCATTGCCTTTAAATTGTTTAACTTGGGTCAAACGTTTCGGGTAGCCTTCCACAAGCTTCCCACAATACGTTGGGTGAATTTTGGCCCATTCCTCCTGACAGAACTGGTGTAACTGAGTCAGGTTTGTAGGCCTCCTTGCTCGCACAAGCT
This sequence comes from Thymallus thymallus, assembly GCA_023634145.1. Taxonomy (NCBI): domain Eukaryota; kingdom Metazoa; phylum Chordata; class Actinopteri; order Salmoniformes; family Salmonidae; genus Thymallus; species Thymallus thymallus. The sequence goes on along the minus strand of CM042415.1, from coordinate 29,827,555 downwards.
TTTTCAGTTCTGAGGTCAGGGATTTGTGATGGCCACTCCCCCTTTTTCCTCCAAACATAACGATGGTCATTATGACCAAACAGTTCTATTTTTGTTTCATCAGACCAGAGGATATTTCTCCAAAAAGTAAGATCTTTGTCCCCATGTGCAAGTTCAAACCGAAGTCTGGCTTTTTTATGGCGGTTTTGAAGCAGTAGCTTCTTCCTTGCTGAGCGGCCTTTCAGGTTATGTCAATATAGGACTCGTTTTACTGTGGATATAGAAACTTTTGTACCTGATTCCTCCAGCATCTTCACAAGGTCCTTTGCTGTTGCTCTGGGATTGAACGCACCAAAGTACGTTCATCTCTAGGAGACAGAACGCATCTCTTTCCTGAGGGGTATGATGGCTGCATGGTCCCATGGTGTTTATACTATTGTTTGTATAGATAAAGTGGTACCTTTAGGCGTTTGGAAATTGCTCCCAAGGATGAACCAGACTTGTGGAGGTCTACTATTTTTTTTTTTTTCCCCTGAGGTCTTGGATGATTTCTTTTGATTTTCCCATGATGTCGAGCAAAGAGGCACTGAGTTTGAAGGTAGGCCTTGAAATACATCCACAGGTACACCTCCAATTGACTCAAATTATGTCAATTAGCCTATCAGACGCTTCTAAAGCCATGACATCATTTTCTGGAATTTTCCAAGCGATTTAAAGGCACAGTCAACTTAGTGTAGGTAAACTTCTGACCCACTGGAATTGTGATATAGTGAATTCTAAGTGAAATAATCTCTGTTAACAATTGTTGGAAGAATTACTTGTCATTCACAAAGTAGATGTCCTAACCGACTTGCCAAAACTATAGTTTAACATGAAGTCTGTGGTTGAAAAATGAGTTTTAATGACGTCAACCTAAGTCTATTTAAACTTCCGACTTCAACTCTAGGTCAACATCCGTTAGATTGAATCAAGAACAAACATACTTTTCAAAATTGATTGGTTGATTTTTATGAATAAGAGTTAATGTACAGTAATTGTCATTTTGCTCTCCCTCCAGGTTTGTGCACCTGTTGACTACAACAACCCAACAACGGTGAAAAATCACAACGAGGTATTGAGATGCTTCAGCATTCTAGGTTGGTTTTCTGTTCTTCAATAATGCATGTGTGTGTCTGTTTGTCTCTGTGTTTATTGGATTGAGAGCAGGGTTGTAGTCAATGAAGTGTTGCAGATAGAAACGCGTTGAACAATTCTACATGACAATCACAACTGTTCTACCCAATATATTTCTATCTGAAGGTTCTAGAACAGGCCCCTTGACGTGGTGTTTGTTAGTCCAGTCAGTGGACCTTTGTGTTTTGGTTGTAATCCAGTAGTCATGTGCTGCCTGTTGTGGAGGGAGTGATAACAGCAACAGTCCCCTGCCACACAGACACACTGCTGCTGCAGCAATATAGATAGATAGATAGAGAGATAGATACTTAATATGCCAAACGCCTGCCTTTACTGCTCTTCCAAGTTCTGCAGTTTTGCTTGAAGACCTTTGGCTACAACATGTAGAAGGATTTTATGAGGGGCCGGTTATCACAGTTTGGACTGGGAACATTCTGTGTGCTTGCATCTAAATATTACTGTCTGGGCCTATATATACATCTTCAGATGATCTGGGTAATTTCCTTTTACATTGTATACTATAAAACTGATCAATGAACTGTAGAATATCAGTATTAATTGGTGCTGTTGCCTACATAGACTTGCACCCTACTCTCTAATATAGTGCACTACTTTTGACCAGAATCCTATGGGTGGGACCTGGTCAAAAGTAGTGCACTATAAAGGGAATGGGTTGCCATTGTGAACAAAGGCTTTGTTATTCTCGAACTAAAGGAGTGACAGGACCCCATGTCCTACTGTAATGAGAGAATCCAGGATTAGATCTTAGATGGTGGGACTTCACTCAGAGGTAAACAGTCGCCTGACTCTGTGCCGTACGCTCCCTCCCTTCCTCTGCAGCAAACACCTTCCCAGACCGGCTCCTCATGTTTGTGCTTCAGAAACTGGAGAACAGTAACGAGAGGAACCGCATGGGCTCCCTGGCCGTGCTCCGACACCTCATCAACTCCTCAAGTAAGACTGTTAGTTTGTCTGGCTCAGGTCTGTCTGCACAGGACAGGAGGCACTTACTACAGTGTGTGTATATACTGTATATAGACTACTACTAACTTACTACAGCATACATATAGACACTACTACAGGATGCATATAGACACTACTACTCACTACTACAGTATACATATAGACACTACTACAGTATACATATAGACACTACTACTCACTACTACAGTATACATATAGACACTACTACAGCATACATATAGACACTACTACAGTATACATATAGACACTACTACAGGATACATATAGACACTACTACTCACTACTACAGGATACATATAGACACTACTACTCACTACTACAGTATACATATAGACACTACTACAGTATACATATAGACACTACTACAGTATACATATAGACACTACTACAGGATACATATAGACACTACTACTCACTACTACAGGATACATATAGACACTACTACTCACTACTACAGTATACATATAGACACTACTACTCACTACTACAGTATACCTATAGACACTACTACTCACTACTACAGTATACCTATAGACACTACTACAGTATACCTATAGACACTACTACAGTATACCTATAGACACTACTACAGTATACATATAGACAATACTACTCACTACTACAGTATACCTATAGACACTACTACAGTATACCTATAGACACTACTACACTATACCTATAGACACTACTACAGGATACCGGTAGACACTACTACTTACTCACTCTCTTGTATACAGACAGTACAGTAACTATTTAACACTAGAACCGTTGGGCCCCCCCCCCCTCCAGCTAACGAGCAGTCATTCTGACTGTGTAATTAATACATTTCATATATGCTATTGCTAAAATAATCATTTGGATTTTTTCATTTCAAATAACAAAATATCACTTTCATTAGTTTCATCATGTTACTGTAGGCTGTATGTGAAAACAAACTCAACTGTTCAATCAATTTTATTGGTGCATTGCCTTTGTTACAACTATGAAATAGATGCCACGGTAACAGCTTCTTTTAATAAAGATGTTTTATTTATTTTACAGAATACCCCAACTACAAAGATGCATGGTCAGCAAAATGCACGGCCAAATGATGAAAACAGCTGAGTAGCTTAAACGTCAGTAGCTTAAACGTCAGTAGCTTAAACGTCAGTAGCCTAAACGTCAGTAGTTTAAACGTTAGTAGCCAAAACATCATTTATAACCACCGTGTGCTTGATACGTAGTGAAAATCAGCACAAAAGCATTAATGTTATTGTAATGAATATAAAGTGTCCATATGACAGCAGTCAAAAATAGTCAATTATTGTCAAGTCAAGCATGTTGTAGAACACAGCAACAGGCCTGCGGCAGGTGCCTCCTTTCAGAGTACAGCCATGCCATCCGATAAATAACATCCACACCAACTTAAAACCATTCAAATGACATGCCCTCCTAAAACTGGTTACAACTCCAGTTCTGTTTGTGATATTACGATTCTAGCGTTTAAGAGGTTGGGCCGTTAACCGAAAGGTTGCTGGTTCGAATCCCCAAGATGACTTGGTGAAATCTGTCTGTGCACTTGAGCAAGGCACTTAACCGTAATTGCTCCTGTATGTCGCTCTGGATTTTTTACAAAATGTAGCAACGGCAGTGTGTGTTAGACTTATTTGGATAAGTCAAGGACTGAGGGGGGAATTAATTTGAAATTGGCAGAGTAATTTAATTAATTAATGGGCAGACTGCTTTAGCGGTTCTAGTGTTAAGTGACTCTGTTCTCTGGATTTGTAAATATCACTGGTACTTAAAAAGGACTTGTTTGAAATGAAATGATGTTACTCAAGGCTTCCTGTCTGTGATCTAGCATCCATTATGGAGTCCAAGAAGCTTCTCATCCTGGCCAGCATCAGACAACCACTGGCTGACCACAGCAATAAGGTAACCTCACACCATGTGTAAATATTCAACTGTTGCACAGTTTTCTCTCCTAAAAGGCATAGAAAATAAAGTCAAACCGTTTCAATGACCCATATCCACAGCACATTTTCGGCATACGTTATCATATGTTATGGGCCAATTTCCCGGACATGGATTAAATCTGGTCCTGGTTTGAAAAGCACTTTCAATAGGCTCTAACCTCCATTGAACATGTCTTTTAGTACATACATGCTTAATCAGGGAAACCGGCCCTACTTTTCTTCTTTAACGTTTTAAGGTTAGTGTTATACTTGACTTGTATCGTTTTCCCCTGCAGGTGAAGAAGAGGGTTGTCCAGGTCATCAGTGCCATGGCTCACCATGGCTACCTGGAGCTGGAGGGAGGAGACCTGCTGGTCAAGTTTATCATCCAACACTGTGCTCTCCCCGACACTTACTATGTACTTTTACCATATCTACAATACTTACTGGTCTTAAGACATTCTTTGGCCAAGGACTAGCATGACATTGTAAATGGTGGATCAGTTAAAAGTACTCTGACTTGTATATGGTGGTCTGTGTGTGTGTTTCTAAAGAACTGTGTGCTTGGTTTGTTGCAGCGTCCAGGCCAGCGCCCCAGTGACCCGGAGGAAGTGACCAATGAGGCGCTGCGGAGCATGTGTGACAACACACTTGACCTCTTCACCACGACCGTGGGACGCCTGACTGATGTGAGTCAACTGCATGGAGATCAGAATCTCTCTCTGTCTCTCTGTGTCTTTTATTAGGATCCTCATTAGCTGTTGCAAAAGCAGCAGTTACTCTTTCTGGGGTCCACACAGAACATGAAACATGACATAATACAGAACATTAGTAGACAAGAACATCTCACGGACAGAACTTCTCTCTCTCTCTACAGTCTATCACCTTTTTAACGTTATTTATCTGATGAGCAGATTTATGCAGAAACATTTTGTCGTTCATGGAAGGTAGAGAGGCAGTGAACAAATTACATTGTAATGTTTGTTCCTGCTGTAAAAACAGCTTTGGAATACATCTGAGCCAAGTCACACTTAACACCAAACATAATACCGTTTATGAGAAGAGGCTGAGGGTGGAACTGCTATAATGTGGACGTTTTTTTATAGAAGCTCAGTCAGGAAAGTATTAACGATCATCCGATGTCTTGGGCGGAGAAACCTGCTCTGCTTTCCCTGCAGAGAAGATCCTCATAAACACTTGACACAGTGGCAGTGTCACCCTGCTGTTTTACAGCCAATCACTGCTCTTAGTTACTTGTTCCTTTGTGGTTCCCAACATCAACATGACTATTGAGACAAGGCATCGACAGAGACAGAAGAGAACAAAGATTTACGATGCCTTCATTGGATTAAATCTCTGTTTACACTGCGTTCTCGACTTTCTTGGCCACAGGCTGCAGTCTTCGTTGCATGGACAGTTTGACTGCAGAATTTTTAAAATATTTTGTGATCGTTTGATTTAGCATGTCTATAGTTCTTTGTTTGATTTAGCATGCCTAGAGTTGTGGGTTTGGTTTAGCATGCCTAGAGTTGTGGGTTTGGTTTAGCATGCCTAGAGTTTTGGGTTGCACTTTTGTGACTATTCTATTGGTTCAATTGCACTAGGCAAACTCAATGTTGTTATTATCTGTCTGTCGTCAAGTGCTGTAGTCCATGCTGTACTACCTGACTGTCTGTCTTTAGATGCTGTACTACCTGACTACCTCTGTCATTCTGTCTGTCTTCAGGTGCTGTGGCCCATGCTCCTGTTCTACCTGACCCCAGGTCAGTACTCCAACGCCACCGCACCGCTCTGTAAGAGCCTCACGCGGCTGGGCTCTAAGAAGAGAGCCGCCCAGGAGCCCAACTTCAAAATCGACTTCAACGAGCAAGGTAGGTGTCTTTTTTTGAAGAATGAGATCCATTTACTATGTACTCAATGTATATTTGACATCCCATTCTCCCTGGTAGACATGTACAGTACATTCATATTAATTAACCATTATGATGTCATCACGATGAGCCTGGGGGATCTGACCAATGGGATGAGGTCTTTTCCTCCCTCCCTTTTCCATAGTCTGAGTCTGTCTCGCATTCCCATATTGGGATTCAGCACACAGGCCCTTTAATGTAAACAAGATGGTCGCAGCCAGGCAGCCCGGGCCTACTCCTTGTCAGCACTACTTTGGGATTGGGAATCGTTTTTTTTCTCAGTTGAAAGTGTAGTTTATACAGCCATTTTGTTCTCATTAAAGGGCCGTTGGTCGGCGCTGAGCGGCCAGACAGACCGGAGTGTCTGGTTCTGATTAGCTGAATGAGAAGCCACATTTATCACTAAATAAAGCACTAGCGTCGCCCGGGTCTTGAACTGTAAGGTCATTGTTTCAATGATTAAGCTGCACTCTTCGTGGGGGAGAAGTACTAGCCTGGCCAGTTAATCATTCAGTCATTATAATGCTTAGTCTGCTATCAACCTTGTTTACTCTCTAATCTTTTTCTCCTTTTTAATTCAGCTCATCTTCCCTCTCCACATATACTGATGGTCCGGCTCTTGGTGAGTCTATGAAACCCTAACGGCATGCCATCTGTATACTCATGGATTTCAGTTTGCTATGTGGGTGTTGTAAAACTTGAACTTGATTTAAACCCCCAAAATATGATATGTCTCCACTAATAGCTGGGCCATTTCTTTATCTTACCTGTAAGTCGGGGTGTGTGTGTGTGCCTCAGGTGAATGGTTCGTTCCCGTTCCGTAGTCGTGGCCATGGTGCACCGTCTCTGTCTCTACTCAAAGTCATAAGCCCGAATATCCACCCCAACACTGAGACACTCTGGGAGAAGGAGATCCCTGCTCTCCTCAGCTATCTGGAAGGTGAAGGACCTCAAGTCTTGTAACCTATAGCGAGTTATGGCTGTGTCTAAAATGGCACCCCATTCCCTATGCAGTGCCTATGGGCCTTGGACAAAATAACTGCACTATATAGGGAATAGGGTGCCATTTGGGACTCATCCTATATCTCTCTCTGAATAAGAAATAACCCTGAGTGACTTTTATTGCTACTGCAGTATTGACTGTTTAGGAGGCTGTTTGAAACCCTTTCTAATGTCAGTGGTTTAAAAGAGCTCTCCATGTATTCTACTGAGAGAGAACTGAAATGAATAAAGATCACAACAGCTTCTGTTAAGGGACGTTATAAGTGATTTTTTTTATTATTTTTTTTTTAGCTTTTTCTGTGCTATTTCGATTTTCCATCATAAAAATACATAACTTGGATTTAAGTAGCGCATAGGGTATTAAAACTGATCTTAAATATTTTCCACTCTTTGGTCGGCTTGGAACAGAATATTCTGCTGCACAACTATTTTTTTTGTCTGGGAGCAAATGCAGTGAGCGACGTCTGAGTAGTATGGTTTATTCTCTATTCTTCTTTAGAGTCTACACCAGAAACACTAGACAACAAGAAATGGGAAGAGAGTCTATTACAGGTATGGTGCTCTTTATCTAACATCTTTGTCTGTCCCCACAACACTGTCAATAAGTCACTATGCACAACAGGGTACATCCCAAATGGCATCTTATTCATTTTCCATTACTTTTGACCAGGACTTTGGTCAAAAGTAGTGCACTACATAGGGAATAGGGTGCCATTTGGGATGCAGTCAGTGTCGGACACATAAAGTTTTGGATAAGAAGTGTTTGCTGTTGTTTCAGTCACAAAGGGATTTGATGTACAGCATTATGATGTAGTCACATGGCTGTGTGGTGGGGTTTTGACATATACAGCTCCTAGCCAAGTCCCTGGTGGCCATTGCTGATGACAAGTGGAGCTGTCAGCTGGCTATAGAGGCCACACGTTACCTCTCCACCTATAACCAGTCCCTGGAGGAGAAGGTTAGTGAACAACCTCATCCTAACCTCTCTTCAACCATGAGTAAGGCCAACCTCATCCTAACCTCTTTTCAACCATGAGTATGGCCAAGAGTTCTTCAGGACCTGACCAGGGAGTTCTCTGGTCTCCAGTTATAGTTCAGGAAAAACTCCTGGCCCTAACCATGTACCTCAAGGAACTCTTCTGAACCACGTTAACAAAATATTATTAAAACAATATCTTCTACAAAATATCAAGCTTTATAGTCTTTGCTTCATGGCTCTTTCCACAGAGTTTCCTCTACAGGTACATTGGAGTGACTCTGCAGCAGTGTTACAATAAGGAGGTGGTCCAGAAGCAGCTACAGGAGATGCTGATCAGCGCACGACACAACGATGCCATGGAGAGAGCGGTAAACCTCTTAGTCCGACCCCATAAGCAAACCCCCCTGAGTAGCTCATCATCACCAGGTCATTGTGTACATTGAGGGGTTGGAGTTACACAGAAACGAGGGGTGTGTATTTCTCTTCATACATTCATCGTGACCCTTCATGTAATTGTCTGCGTAAGGCAGGGCAGAGCGTCGCCGGGCAGAACAGTGTGTCTTTGTGCAGTGACCTCTTCAGCTAAATTGCCTAGTAAAGACAGTCTTGTGACAAGTACTCTCAAGCCTTTGCTTATTTTCAAATGGAGGTCACGTCTGCCTTCCTAAGCTGTAATTTGTGTCTGGTGTTAAATGTTTTTTTCCACCCCTCATTTCCGTTGTATTAGAACCAGATTATTAGGAATTGGTGTGTTTTTACAATCTTTAGGCCTAATAACAGAGAGTGGTAGTCAAATTCTAATGACTATGTTAATGATAATATACAGTAGATGTACTATTTGGTAATTGGAGGCTTAAGCATCCATTAAACTGTACTAATAGGGTGTGTTTGGGGTAATGGCTTTCCCAGGGTGTCGCCATGGGGATCGGACTGTGTGCAAGCAGTCATCTCGATGCCACTCTAGCCAAACTGGACGACTTCGGAAAATCTGACGCCTTCAAGAAAGCCTCAGGAATATTCAGCCTGCTCAAAGTTAGTATGCTATTCATGCTTTTATTTTCCTCGGAGGTGGAAAAAACAAACTTGGCAACGTCTGCCTTGGAGGTTCTCTCAATACACCGTACAGTCAGCAAATACACTGTACAGTCAGCAAATATACCGTACAGTCATCAATGTGACAGATTCAAGATTTTATGGCGTGTGCTGATTTCTTTCTACTACTTTGAGTGTTTTGATTGAGCATGCCTGGGGTGTCAGATAAATTAGGCAAGGTTTGTACTTTTGGGACTATTCCATTGGTTCCATTTCACCAGACAAGCTCTATTAAGCCCTGCTAAAGTATTTGAAAGGAAACATGTACAGGTATTGCTAAACTGATTTAATTAGCCGAATGTGTTGATATTAATTCCACATTGAAATAGCTTTTTAGTTAAAAACTATGCTCAATCTGTGTCTGGGAAAGCAGACCCTACGTCTTAACCCTACCTCCTCTTCCTCAGGACAAGAATGACGTGGATGTAGAGAAGATGAAGAGCACGCTGATCCTGTGTTACGGTTACGTAGCACTCAACGCCCCAGAGGACCAGATCCTGTCGCGCATCGACTCAGACATCCTCCGCAGCATCAGTAAGCATTTCAACACCAAGGTAAGGAGCTAGGGCCTGGGTGAGATGAAGTAGGACACAGACACATGATCGCTCCACCACATCCCTTTAATGAAGCTAGTTCACAACGTTTTAACCCCAAGAGTGAATCTTTTTCAGGAAGGCCCGGATGAAACCGACAGCCAGTATTTATTCATAATGAGTAAGAGGGGGGACCTGATCCTAGATCAGCACTCCTGCTCTGAGACACAGGCCTTCGTCAGCATAGCGATGAGAGTTAGTTAGGCTGACACCTGGGGCTGCCCATACTGTTAGAGTACAGAGGCTGCCAGGGACCAACCTGTTAAATACCAGACATCTCCTATAAAGAGGTGCGGCCAGTCAAATTAACCCCCGCCCCAATCTCAAAACATCGATTTTATCCCCCCGTTACAGAAAGAGAAAATAATCACTGAGCCATACCCGTGACCACCACATAGCTCTGTGTTTTACCATCCACTTTTAATGTTTTCCCTTTCCTCAATGGCAGCGTTTGCTAGCGTAATCGGAATAACTGCGCTTTCATTATTCCTGAATATCTATTTTTGCCCAGTGAGCATGCTTGGGTTGGCATGGTACTGAGTGACCTCACAGAGCAGAAGTTCTGATAAGTCTGAGTCTGATGGAGTTAAAAGACATGCTGGTCAGACAGAGGTTGCGTTCCAAATGGCACCCTATTCCCTACACAGTGCACAAAAGTAGTGCACTGTATAGGGAATAAGTTGCCATTTGGAATGCATAACGGTCGGTTAGGGCCACTGCTCACAATTACAGACAGGGGAGGAAGAAAAAGGGCGTAATTGGATTTGAGTCATCCTCCTCAAGGCTCAGTTATCAGCTTGACTTCGCTCATGAGGTTTGTTGCAGCATGTATCTCACACTAAACCATCACTAACTGGTCTTTGATGAAAATCAATGATGGGGCGTATTTGTGGCATTTGAAAGGAACATGACCCATACAACACAAACCACAATGAAAGGAATATGTGATTTATATCAGCCATTTGAAGGAGGTCACGCTACGTTGTAGTTCTTCAAATGTCTAACTCATATAATTCAGGATGTCTCTCTGTCTCCATGGCTACAGATGAACCTGGTTTATTTCCATAGGGCTTCTTCTCCTTTAACCTCCGGCCATATGCTTAGCATTACAATGACTGCCTGAAAACTAGCCTCCATAGTTTTCTTGGTTAAATGAGTCCTGTTAAACTGCAGCCTTCTGGGGCTGCTGGCAATGTATGACCTCCAAATTTCCACTTGAATTGGAGCATGGGATTTTTATGTCCCTGGTTAAGGTGGGTGGTTGGAAACAAACACACACAAGGTGTTTAATGTTAAGAAGCTGAGTCTATATCCATTGAGTCGTTTGGGTTCCACACACGGCTCATTTAATTAGCTACGGCTAGCTGGCTAGCTCTGTAACACCTTTTTACTGCACTGCAATGTGGATATTGAGGTCGAGTTCATCTGTAGCTGTGAGACAATGTATCGCTCTCCCATACCATGGTTAACCATCTAAACGTGGAACAGTTTCATGGTAAGGGCCTTCTGTAGTCAGATAACATTTTCTTAATGATGGGAAAGAGCATATTTTCTTCTCTTTAGGGGAAAGGATATATATTTTCTTCTCTTTAGGGGAAAGTATATATTTTTCTTCTCTTTAGGGGAAAGGATATATATTTTCTTGTCTTTAGAGGAAAGGATATTGTTGTCTAGCATCGTACACTTGTGGATTAAACTCCTTGTTACTTTTATGTTGTGCAGGTTCTGGGAATTAAAATAGAGACCAAGGTACCGTGACCCGACCCTAATGAAGGATCCTCTCTCTCTAACTATAACTCTTCTAACAATCTCTTCTCTCTAGAACGCTGCTGCTTCAACAACTTTCTGAACTTTTAGTTAAAAGAGCAGCACCACATGTAGTTATTATTGGAGGCAGTGTGTTTGTTTGCCTCTGTTTCAGAAGTTCAGAACGTTTAGAGCTTTTGAATGCCCTCCATGTCCTACTAACACTTTGTGGCACTATGGTGTTTCTAGGGCCTTGAGGTTTTCTCCTTACCTTCTTGATCTAAGACTCACACCGGCTCTTAGGTTGTGATGCCAATCAGATGGTGAGATTTTATGTTCAAATACTTTTTCCCCCTCCAGATTGCAAAGCTTACATTTCTGTCTGACATTTACAGTCTCCAAATCAAGGCATGGATGATCATTCTCAAAAAATACACCCTCTACTTTTGATTTGATTGTTTAATTGATATTGACCTGTATCTAAAGTGCATTTGCAAAGTATTCAGACCTGTTCACTTTTTCCACATTTTGTTACATTGCATCCTCTTAAAATGGATGAAAAACAAAAAAATCCCTCATCAATCTACACACAATACCCCATAATGACATCAATCTACCCACAATACCCCATAATGTCAAAGTGAAAAGAGTTTTTTAGAATTTTTTGCAAATGTATAAAAAAACAAAATATCTTATTTACATGAAATTGAGCTCAGGTGCATCCTGTTTCCATTGATCATCCTTAATGTTTCTACAACTTGATTGGTCCACCTTTGGTAAATTAAATTGATTGGACATGATTTGGAAAGTCACACACCTGTCTATATAAGATCCCACAGTTGACAATGCATGTCAGAGCAAAAACCAAGCCATGAGGTCGAAGGAATTGTCCCTAGAGCTCCGAGACAGGATTGTGTCAAGGCACAGATCTGGGGAAGATCTGTGCATTTCTGTAGTATTGAAGGTTGCCAAGAACACCATCATTCTTAAATGGAAAAAGTTTGAAACCACCAAGACTCTTCCTAGAGCTGCCTGCCCTGCCAAACTCGGGGGTAGAAGGCCCTTGGTCAGGGAGGTGACCAAGAACCCGATGGTCACTCTGACAGAGTTCCTGTGTGGAGATGGGAGAACCATCCAGAAGGACAACCATCTCTGCAGCACTCTACCAATCAGGCCTTTATGGTTGAGTGGCCAGACGGAAGCCACTCCTCAGTAAAAAGCACATGGCAGCCCCCTTGGAGTTTGCCAAAAGGCACCTAAAGGACTCTTAGACCATGAGAAACAATATGCTCTGGTCTGATAAAACCAATCATGATTGAACTCACGTCTGGAGGAAACCTGGCGCCGCTCATTTTTATTTTTTTATTTTTATTTCACCTTTATTTAACCAGGTAGGTCAGTTGAGAACAAGTTCTCATTTGCAACTGCGACCTGGCCAAGACAAAGCAAAGCAGTGCGACAAAAACAACACAGAGTTACACATTAAACAAACAGTCAAAAAAAAAACACAATAGAAAATCTATATACAGAGTGCAAAATGTAGTGCAAAAATGCAGTAAGGTTAGGAGGTAGGACAATAAATAGACTATAGTGGTAAAATAAATTATAGAATTATCATCATTAACACAGGAATGAAGGATGTGCAAATTTTGATGTGCAAATAGAGATACTGGAGTGCAAGATTAGTGAAATAAACAAAAATAAATATAGGGATGAGGTAGTAGTGTGGGCTATATACAGAAGGGCTATATACAGGTGCAGTGATCGATAAGCAGCTTTGACAACTGATGCTTAAAGTTATTGAGGGAGATAGGAACCTCTAGCTTCAATGATTTTTGCAATTCGTTCCAGTCATTGGCAGCAGCGAACTGGAAGGAATGGCGGCCAAAGGAGGTGTTGGCTTTGGGGGTGACCAGAGAGATAAACCTGCTGGAGCGCATGCTACGGGTGGGTGTTGCTATAGTGACCAGTGAGCTGAGATAGGGCGGGGATTTACCTAACAAAGACTTGTAGATGACCTGGAGCCAGTGGGTTTGGCGACGAATATATAATGAAGGCCAGCCAACGAGAGCATACAGGTCGCAGTGGTGGGTAGTGTATGGGGCTTTGGTGACAAAACGGATGGCACTGTGATAGACTACATCCAATTTGCTAAGTAGAGTGTTGGAGGCTAGTTTGTAAATGACATCGCCAAAATCAAGGATCGGTAGGATAGTCAGTTTTACAAGGGCATGTTTGGCAGCATGAGTGAAGGAGGCTCTGTTGCGAAATAGGAAGCCAATTCTGGATTTAATTTTGGATTGGAGATGGTTGATGTGAGTCTGGAAGTTGAGTTTATAGTCTAACCAGATGCCTAGGTATTTGTAGGTGTCCACGTATTCTAATTCGGATCCGTCGAGAGTAGTGATGATAGTCCGGTGGGCGGGTGCTGGCAGCGTACGATAGAAAAGCATGCACTTAGTTTTACTAGCGTTTAAGAGCAGTTGGAGGCCACGGAAGGAGTGTTGTATGGCATTGAAGCTTGATTGAAGGTTAGTAAACACAGTATCCAAAGAGGGGCCAGATGTATACAGAATGGTGTCATCTGCATAGAGATGGATCAGAGAGTCACCAGCAGCGAGAGCGACATCGTTGATGTATATAGAGAAAAGGGTTGGCCCAAGAATTGAACCCTGTGGCACCCCCATAGAGACTGCCAGAGGATCGGACAATAGGCCCTCCGATTTGACACACTGAACTCTGTCTGCAAAGTAGTTAGAGAACCAGGCAAGGCAGTCACTTGAGAAACCAAGGCTATTGAGTCTGTCAATAAGAATGCGGTGATTGACAGAGTCGAAAGCCTTGGCCAGGTCGATGAAAACGGCTGCACAGTACTGTCTTTTATCGATGGCGGTAATGATGTCGTTCAGTACCTTGAGCGTAGCTGAGGTGCACCCATGACCAGCTCGGAAACCAGATTGCATAGCAGAGAAGGTACGGTGGGATTCGAAGTGGTCAGTTATCTGTTTGTTAACTTGGCTTTCGAAAACTTTAGAAAGGCAGGGCAGGATGGATATTGGTCTATAACAGTTTGGGTCTAGAGTGTCTCCTCCTTTGAAGAGGGGGATGACCGCGGCAGCCTTCCAATCTCTAGGGATCTCAGACGATACGAAAGAGAGGTTGAACAGGCTAGTGATAGGTGTTGCAACAATTTTGGCTGATAATTTCAGAAAGAGAGGGTCCAGATTATCTAGCCCAGCAGATTTGTAGGGGTCCAGACTTAGCAGCTCTTTCAGAACATCAGCCGTCTGGATTTGGGTGAAGGAGAAGCGGGGGGGGCTTGGGCAAGTAGCTGCCGAGGGTGCAGAGCTGTTGGCCGGGGTAGGGGTTGCCAGGTGGAAAGCATGGCCAGCCGTAGCAAAATGCTTATTGAAATTTTCGATAATCGTGGATTTATCGTTGGTAACAGTGTTTCCGAGCCTCAATGCAGTGGGCAACTGGGAGGAGGTGCTCTTATTCTCCATGGATTTAACAGTGTCCCAGAACTTTTTGGAGTTAGTACTACAGGAAGCAAATTTCTGTTTGAAAAAGCTGGCCTTTGCTTTTCTAACTGACTGTGTGTACTTGTTCCTGACTTCCCTGAATAGCTGCATATCGCGGGGGCTGTTCGATGCTAATGCAGTGCGCCACAGGATGTTTTTGTGTTGGTCTAGTGCAGTCAAGTCTGGGGTGAACCACGGGCTATATCTATTCTTAGTTCTACGTTTTTTGAAAGGGGCATGCTTATTTAGGATGGAGAGGAAAGCACTTTTAAAGAACAACCAGGCATCCTCTATTGACGGGATGAGGTCAATATCCTTCCAGGATACCTGGGCCAGATCAAATAGAAAGGCCTGCTCACAAAAGTGTGTTAGGGAGCGTTTGACAGTGATAAGGGGTGGTCGTTTGACCGCTGACCCATTGCGAACGCAGGCGATGAGGCAGTGATCGCTGAGATCCTGGTTGAAAACAGAGGAGGTGTATTTGGAGGGCAAGTTAGTCAGAATGATATCAATAATGGTACCCATGTTTACGGATTTTGGGTTGTACCTGGTGGGTTCCTTGATAATTTGCGTGAGATTGAGGGCATCTATCTTAGATTGAAGTACAGCCGAGGTGTTAAGCATATCCCAGTTTAAGTCACCTAACAGTACAAACTCTGAAGATAGATGTGGGGCAATCAATTCACATATGGAGTCCAGGGCACAGCTGGGGGCTGAGGGGGGTCTGTAACAGGCGGCAACAGTGAGAGACTTATTTCTGGAAAGGTGGATTTTTAAGAGTAGAAGCTCAAACTGTTTGGGCACAGACCTGGACAGTATGACAGAACTCTGCAGGTTATCTCTGCAGTAGATTGCAACTCCGCCACCTTTGGCAGTTCTATCTTGACGGGAAATGTTGTAGTTGGGGATGGAAATTTCCGAATTTTTGGTGGCCTTCCTAAGCCAGGACTCAGACACAGCTAGAACATCACTTGACCAATATCATCCCTACGGTGAAGCATGGTTGTGGCAGCATCATGCTGTGGGGATATTTTTCAGCAGCAGGGACTGGTAGACTAGTAAGGATCGAGGGAAAGATGAACGGAGCAAAGTACAGAAAGATCCTTGATGAAAACCTGCTCAGGACCTCAGACTGAGGCGAAGGTTCACCTTCCAACAGCCAAAACAATGCAGGAGTGGCATTGGGACAAGTCTCTGAATTCCCTTGAGTGGCCCAGCCAGAGCCCGGACTTGAACCCGATCGAACATCTCTGGAGAGACTTGAAAAGAACTCTTGCAGCGACACTCCCCATCCAACCTGACAGAGCTTGAGAGGATCTGCAGAGAAGAATGGGAGAAACTCTCCAAATACAGGTGTGCCAAACTTCTACCCAAGAAGACTCAAGGCTGTAATCGCTTATGTATACTGAATACTTATGTAATATTTCAGTTTTTTCATTGTCATTGGAATGCACACAGTCGGTTAGGGCCACTGCTCACAATTACAGACAGGGGAGGAAGAAAAAGGGCGTAATTGGATTTGAGTCATCCTCCTCAAGGCTCAGTTATCAGCTTGACTTCGCTCATGAGGTTTGTTGCAGCATGTATCTCACACTAAACCATCACTAACTGGTTTTTGATGAAAATCAATGATGGGGCGTATTTGTGGCATTTGAAAGGAACATGACCCATACAACACAAACCACAATGAAAGGAATATGTGATTTATATCAGTCATTTGAAGGAGGTCACGCTACGTTGTAGTTCTTCAAATGTCTAACTCATATAATTCAGGATGTCTCTCTGTCTCCATGGCTACAGATGAACCTGGCTTATTTCCATAGGGCTTCTTCTCCTTTAACCTCCGGCCATATGCTTAGCATTACAATGACTGCCTGAAAACTAGCCTCCATAGTTTTCTTGGTTAAATGAGTCCTGTTAAACTGCAGCCTTCTGGGGCCGCTGCCAATGTATGACCTCCAAATTTCCACTTGAATTGGAGCATGGGATTTTCTTTGTGGACCCCTGACATTTCAAGAAAATATAAAAATCACTACGGTTTGAAATCCTTGGTCCTGCTCTAGGCTATCCAGCTATCTGTAGATGTTTTATTGATGGCATAGAGAAGTTTAGAATCATAGGGTGACTGTCAATGTATGCTTGAGGGTTGCACTATACAACTAATATTTGGTTGTCTAAACCCCTGACTGCTATCGCCAATTGCCATGAACACAGTCTGAGGCTGTGTGTTTGTCTGTTGTTTTGTTGTTTGTCTCTCCCTCTCTCTCCCTCTCTGTGCGTGTGTGTGTGTGTGTGTGTGTGTGCTGTATTCCCCCCCCCCCTGTCAGGACCTGACCATGAAGCTAAGTCTGATTCAGAGTGTGGGGCTCATAGCCAAGGCCATCAGCACCGTCGTACGCAAACAGGGTTACACGTTCGTCCGCAAGCAGGAACTCATGGGAGTCATGATGGTCAGTGTTTATGTCATCTTATTTCATCTGTTATGTCATGTTTGTCATCTGTAATGTCATGTTTATCTATTCTTTTATGTCATGTTTATGTTGTCTGTTACGTTATGTGATGTTTATGTATTCTGTTATGTAGTTGTTATGACCGTATTATGTAGCCCTTATGACGGATGATTAAATGTTACCGGATTTAGATCACACCAACTGCAAAACATTGTTTATGGCTGACTATGATGGCTGTTATGTCTTATGCAGCTGTTGTAAAGGCTTTATGATATAAGGGGTGCCACAGTAAAGTGGTCCCTCTCAATATCTTAATTTCCTTTTATTGAAGGATTTTATCAAGGCAGAACCGACGGAAGCCATGCGGACTCCAGTTCGCCACCTTGTGATGACCACGTGTGCCAACCTCATGTATCCTTTAATTCCAAGAGGTGTGCTAGTGGGTTGCATGTTGGAACAGAGCCCAGAGATGTCAGCCATAGATAGTCAACCTGTCAAGAGCTTGTCAGTACCAGGTGTTTCATCTTCCACTATAACGACACAAGGTGAGACCCAGATTCATACAGGAGGCAGATGGTTTGAGTTCTGATATTTATTATAGTTCAAGGGGTAGGCAAAAGGCAGGTCGGGGACAGGCAAGAGTTCATTAACCAGGTCAGAGTCCAGACGGTACAGGGCGGCAGGCAGGCTCGAGGTCAGGGCAGGCAGAATGGTCAGACAGGCGGGCTCAGTGTCAGGACAGGCAAGGGTCAGAACCAGGAGGACTAGAAAAACAGAGACTGAGGAAAAAAACAGGAGCTAGGAGAAAAATGCTGGTTGATTTGGCAAACAAGACGAACTGTCACAGACAGACAGAATACACAGGGGATAATGGGGAAGATGGGCGACACCTGGAGGTGGGTGGAGACAATCACAAGGACAGGTGAAACAGATCAGGGTGTGACATCCTCAAGGTCTGTCCATACTAGGGTTGCAAAAATTTGGTAACTTTCCCAAAATTCCTTCTCTCCTGATTCCAGGAATCTTCCAACAAGGATGTCTGGAAAACCTGGGTATTTTTGGAAAGATTTGTATCCTTAGCCCCTACTGAGTGACGTCATTAATCCTTGACCCCAGGCTGACCCCAGAAACCTGGAGCCAGCGCTGACGGAGAATGAGAACTTTGAGATGCTGCGGACGTGTCTGAACGGTGTGTACAGCCTGCCCCCGGTGGACACTCCAGACAAGGACAGGGGCAAAGACGAGGAGGTGCTGGAACCCAAACAGAGAGAGGTGAGAGGGGCTGAAACCCAAACGGAGAAAGGTGAGAGGGGCTGGAACCCGAGAGGTGAGAGGGGCTGAAACCCAAACGGAGAAAGGTGAGAGGGGCTGAAACCCAAACGGAGAAAGGTGAGAGGGGCTGGAACCCAAACAGAGAGAGGTGAGAGGGGTTGAAACCCAAACAGAGAGAGGTGAGAGGGGTTGAAACCCAAACGGAGAAAGGTGAGAGGGGCTGGAACCCGAGAGGTGAGAGGGGCTGAAACCCAAACGGAGAAAGGTGAGAGGGGCTGAAACCCAAACGGAGAAAGGTGAGAGGGGCTGAAACCCAAACGGAGAGAGGTGAGAGGTGCTGGAACTCAAAATGAGAATTACTGTACATGAAGAGTACAATTACTGTACTCTTATTCATACAAATCAACCAGTCCATATTGAAAAGTATGTTTGTTCTTGATTCAGTCTAATTGATGTTGACCTAAGTGCAATCAAATCAATGCATCGTGGACATTTTCAAAACCAGAGTCAGTGGATTGGCATAGTGTGAGTCACAAACAATGTGAATACAACAGGAAGTGATTTATTATGTATCCTGTTTATAGAGAAACCTTATAGTCATGTTTAACTTTTAGGACACCAATGAACAACTCTAAGTACACATATATGCACAGTCCTTCTCTCTGTGTATAGATGCACAGTCCTCTCTGTGTATAGACACACAGTCATCTCAGCCCTTCTCTCTGTATAGACACAGTCATCTCAGCAAACACATGAACCGGCACATTGTTCCTTCACACTTTTTTTTGTCAAAGTGAAACAAACAGGGTTCCAGCGGGTCCTTATGTCTTAAATTTATTTATCTGATTCAAAGTTCTTAAGTCTAAACATTTCTTCAATTCAGTTTAAGGTCTTAAAATAAATGTGATGGAGATGACTACACTGTTCTACATTGTGCTGCTGCGTAGTTGTTACCACGGCGGTAAAACGACAACATCAAATAATACTTGAGCCGCACTTTCTAGATGTTAGAGAGCTATCCACGTGTGTACCACTTTCTAGATGTTAGAGAGCTGTGTGTGTGTGTGTGTGTGTGTGTGTCGGTCCGTTGCCAGAGAAGAGAAGGTAGCCTATACAGTTTGATAGACAACAACCCTAACTAGAGCTGGGACGATAAACCTAAGATTAGACACCAACATTGTCCTCCTCGGTGATTAGGCTACACAACGTTCCTGCTCATTCTTTGGTTCTAAAACCATTTTTTCCTCAACAGTAATGAGCATCAATCTGCTTCCTGAAATGAAAGTATCTGCCCTGTCCGTGTTTCGCTGCTGGCTCTCACTTTGCTAACAGAGTGAAGGGAAAGATGCCTTCTGATAAGCACAAGCATACTGACAGTTGAGCAATATTTTAGAAATGGAATTGTGGGAAAGACACAGTTTTACTATTGTTAAAAATTGGAGAGTCTCAGCTTTATTTGAGTATACTATAAAAAGTATTTATCTTTTAAAATAGAGCAAATAACACCACTTCACAAACAAATGATGAGCCAGCAGAACGGATGGAGTGTGCCGTTTCTGAATAGATTGGAAAGTTTTTGTAGGATATTACATTTACTCTTAGATCAATTGCATGGCTATCTAGCAACAATATCATATTTAGAATTAGCAATCTAGCTAATGTGTTTTGAGCAGGGAGCCTAGCGGTTAGAGAGTTGGGCCTGTAACCGAAAGGTTGCTGGTTTGAAGACCAGAGTCGACAACCGTACTACTATGGCTGACCCTTTAAAACCAACTCATTTCACTGCACCTCTCTGGTGTATGTGACAGTACAACATATCTTATTTTTTGTGTTATTACTATTATGTAGAAAGCCTAAGCCAATATGCAGAAGAAAAAAAACATGCAGTTGAATTAATCTCAAAATAAATAACTGATTATTCTCGATCCTATTTTGACATTGCACATCAGAATAACTATCATGCAATCCATGAACATGTTAGATGAAATGTCTATAATAACCTATGTCTTAGCACTGGAAAAAGTCAGTCCAGATCCCTCCCGCTTAGCTCCCTTGCTTCGAAGTATAGCCAGCTGATACCGGATTCACTGAATGAGGGAGTTATTTTTTAGAACTAATGTTCTAATGTTATTGCATTATTATTATTGCATAATACCTCCATAATACCTCCAGGAGAGCTACTGTGTGTGTAGGCCTTTTTGTTCCAGCCCCACTCTAACACGCCAGATTCTACAAATCCACTGCTCAACAGGACCTTGTTAAGCTGACTCAGGTGTGCTTGAGCAGTGCTGAATCAAAATCCTGCACCCAGTGGCCTGGCTCTCCAGATAGAGTTCACCACATGTTTAATACAGTAACTGTGTTGTATATTTCACTTTAAGGTATTTTTTTCACAGTTGTATCGTTATGTTATGGATTATCATTGTAGCTGGTACAGGTATCGAAGCCTAATTTCTGGACACTTAGAGTTTGCGCTCTGGCTAATGATTAGCCCATTGGGGCAGTCCCATGCTTCAGCCATCTGTAGCCTAGCCCAAATCACAAATAATTTTTAGACAAAGATATAATGTTTGATTTAAAACATAATAATTTCAAACTTTATATACAATCTATTATGTGTGGGAATACTTTGGAACGGTCTTCATGGAACCTGCAGATACCCTGAAAGTGGAGATGGTAACGCTTGTATCTACTGCTTTTCCCACAGGCATTATACAAAGACACCTTCAATGCTCTTCAGGAGTTGTTGAGGAATATTCTAGCAAGAGACCTGAGTCCAGACGGACTCCAGAGTGTATTCAAGGTAACTTGGTGATAAAAAAAGTATAAGCATAAATGTTTACTTATTTATACTATGATCTTTAGCTCAATCTTAACCCTGCCTTTGGTTGTCCGCAGCACATTGAACCCTGGTTGAGTTCTGGTCAAGACCATGAGAGGGAGAGGGCGATGAAGACCACAGCTCACATCCTAGAGTTCTACTTCAACAACCTCCATGTCAAAGTGAGTCAGAAAAACAGCTGCAAACCGTTCTTTCTCAGGTAATATTTGGACCTTTACTAGCTAAAGTCCTTGAGTTCTGTAGACATATTTATCTAGGCAAGTCAGTTAAGAACAAGTTCTTATTTAGAATGACGGCCTACCTCGGCCAAACCCGGACGACGCTGGGCCAATTGTGTACCGCCTTATGGAATCCTTATCATGGCCCGATGTGAGACAGCCTGGATTCGTACCAGGGACTGTAGTGACGCCTCTTGTTTTTTTTTTTTGTTTTTTTTACATTTGCGATGCCATAATATTCAGTAGTGTATCTTGTGAGCTGACCAATGTTTGCAGTGGTTCTAAAGGCTCGTTTGGTAGGAACATAGGGCTTGCAGCACCAAGACCACAGATACTGATGGACATTTTAAATAAGTAATCCAGAACTTCTGGAGAACAGTAGAAGTTGATTGAAGTGCTTCTTTATTGTTAAAGGGATACTTTGTCATTTTGGCAGTGAGGCCCTTTATCTACTTCCCCAGACTCGGATGAACAGATTAACTGTTGGGTGTCTGCTAGCATCCTTGTATATACCCATAGACTTCCAGTCATTGCGCTAACGCTAGTTAGCATTGTCTCGTGAAACTACCTATAATTTCCTTAATACTGGACACAGTCATAAACATGGTATCCACAAGTTAATCTGACTCTGGTGAAGTAGATACAGAGCCTTATTACCAACCCTTAGCCTTAATCTGGGTTTTCTGTCTCTGTAGAACATGGTAACCTTCCACAACCTGGGTTCTCTCTTGGGCCGCCTGGCCCCCCGATGCACCGACCCCAATCCCCTGGTCCGCAGGGCAGCCATCGACTGCATCTACACCCTGCTCTACATCCAGCTACGCTACGAAGGTAACAGACACACACACACACACACTGTCTCTGATTCAATACGCCTTGTCTTGTATAGTTTCCTATTCTCTGCTGACCAGCTTAACTCCCCCAGCGACCAGCACAGCCCGTTTCTGGGCCCCTTTAATACAGGAAACTCTGGTTCCGTTTCAAATGGCACCCTTTTCCCTACATAGTGCACTATATAGTGAATAGGGTGCCATTTGGGATGCACACCTCTGTGTTTGTGTGTGACATTCCTCTGGGAGTGAGATTGCAGTGTGTGGAGCTCAGCTGCAGCTGGTCTCATTGTCTCCCTACCCTGGGACTAGGCTTCTCTCTGGACTATAAAGACGACTCGGTGGAGAGACTGATCACACTTAGGGAGAGCATGGACAACCCAGACCACTCTGTCCTCTACAAGACCTGCTCTGAGCTCGCCAAGGTAAGGGACTCTGTTAGAGGAAAGCAGATAAGTGTTAAATTAAAAACAAATATTTATTTATGTTTCACCTTGGGTTTCAAACTTCTGGTAAACTCTTTTTGGAAAACCTGGGAATTTGGGGAAAGTTACTGGAATTTTATATATATTTTTATTTATTTAACTAGGCAAGTCAGTTAAGAACAAATTCTTATTTACAATGACGGCCTACCTACAGGGTCAGCCCCTGTAGCAAGCAGGGTTAAGTGCCTTGCTCAAGGACAGGTTTTTCACCTTTCCGGCCTGGGTATTGAAACCAGTGACCTTTCGGTTACTGGCCCAACGCTCTAACTGCTAGGCTACCTTCCGCCCATAATGTCTGTCTCTCTAACTTCATTTTGTCTGTATGTCTGTCTTCATTTCTTTCCCTCTCTCTGTAGATCATCAGTAAGCGTCTGCCCCAGCAGCAGCTCAACACTCTGATCTTCATGTTGTTTGAAGGGCTGGTGGACTCTCAGTCTAACTGCTCCAGAGCCTCCAGTGTTCTACTCAACACCCTGCTGAAGAACAGAGGAGCTGGACTACAGGACCTGGTACGCACTCTCACACACACTCTCACACACTCTCACACACTCTCACACACTCTCACACACTCTCACACACTCTCACACACTCTCACTCACACTCACACACACTCAAACACACCCTCTAAATGAGTTGTGTATGTCAGGTATCAGAGATGCTGGAGGTGCTACACATCCGTCTGCAGATGATCAGTGAGGAGCAGGTGAAGGTGTCTGTGGCCCAGTCCATCCTCATCCTGGCTACACAGCACCTCCAGACTGTCATCAACACACTCATCTCCTACCCCCTGCCCTTCGACAGGTGAGAACCCTCTCTCTCTCCTCTCGCTCTCCCCATCTCCTACGCCCTGGTGAGAACCCTCTCTCCTCTCTCTCTCCATCTCCTACCCCCTGCCCTTCGACAACTGAGATCCTCTTTCTCTTTATCTTCTATCTCTGCTCCGTTCAACAAGGAAGATCCAGAAATCAACTCTCTTTCTCCCTGCTTCATTTAACATGTTAATTATCTCTCTTCCATCCATTTTGCAACCCTATGCATAGTTGCAGCGGAAATGGTTTCACTGCCTCCCATGCAAAGTGAGACCTGCACCTCATGTTCAGTTCTCCCTGTGTGATCCCCAGTTGGAGCTGTGAGATGTGGATTGCCCTGGGGGCAGACAGTAACCTGGCCTCTCAGATCATGGAGATGCTGATGGAGAAGCTCAACTTCATGGTGCCCTACGTGGACAAGAAGGAGTCCATGATGAGAGCAGGCCTCACCAAGGTGGCCACCAGTCATCCTCTAGCTGTGAGTAGCAGGTTGTAGAGAGCTGTGATTAGATTGTAGATGTCTGGGTAAGGGTGCGTTTCTAGGTGTCTGAGCAATCATTTTCTATGCTATTCTATTCTGTCAGATGACGTGTGCCCTGAAGGAGATGATGCTGAACGGCCAGAGCCAGGAGGCGGTAATGTCCCTGTTCCCTCAGCTCTTCAGCTCCCTGCTGGTCCGCCTGGGCTCCAGCGTGGGGGTCACACTCCCCAAAGAAATCAACAGCAACCGCGTCGGAACAAACAAGAAGAGCCCCACCAAACTGGCCGCCGGCTTCGATGTGTGCGGGTGGGTTAGGAGCCGACATACGCTAGCTAGCACATACTGTATCATAAGACACACAGGGTCGAGTGCAAAGAAAAAGCCATATCTCAGACTGGCCAATAAAAATAAAAGATTAAGGGCAAAATAACATTGTCACTGGACAGAGGAAGATATGGCTTTTTCTTTGCAACTCTGTCTAGAAGGCCAGCATCCCGGAGTCGCCTCTTCACTGTTGACGTTGAGACTGGTGTTTTGCGGGTACTATTTAATGAAGCTGCCAGTTGAGGACTTGTGAGGCATCTATTTCTCAAGCTAGACACTCTAATGTACTTGTCCTCTTGCTCAGTTGTGCACCGGGGCCTCCCATTTCTCTTTCTATTCTGGTTAGAGCCAGTTTGCGCTGTTCTTCAGTATCTTGGCAATTTCTCGCATGGAATGGCCATTTTGAGCCTGTAATCAAACCCACAAATGCTGATGCTCCAGATACTCACCTAGTCTAAAGAAGGCCAGTTTTATTGTTTCTTTAATCAGCCCAACAGTTTTCAGCTGTGCTAACATAATTGCAAAAGGGTTTTCTAATGATCAATTAGCCTTTTAAAATGATAAACTTGGATTAGCTAACACAACATGCCATTGGAACACAGGAGTGATGGTTGCTGATAATGGGCCTCTGTACGCCTATGTAGATATTCCATTAAAAATCAGCCGTTTCCAGCTGCAATAGTCATTTACAACATTAAATGTCCAATGTCTACACTGTATTTCTGATAAATTTGATGTTATTTTAATGGACAAAAAATGTGCTTTTCTTTCAATTACATGGAAATGTATGTGACCCCAAACATTTGAACGGTAGTGTATCTCCCAGAAATGGTAATTGCGGAGATCATCCGAATATAAAACCTAAATATACATTAAGTTCTGGTGCCAAATACTACATGAAGTTATCAGTACAGGTAATTAAAAAGAGTAATGACAGTATCAATTGCACTGATCATACAGTAGTTACCATACAATGTGAAGTGAAGAAAAATCAAGTTATTTTACTTTAAGGTAACCCCTTAGTCTGTGTGTGTTCCTGGGTCTGCAGGGTAGCGGTGGAGGCGTTGCGGATCCTCCTGGCCCGGGCCCAGCTGGACGATGTAGTGAAACCTCTGGACCAGGAGGGGGCTTGGGACAAGATGAAGGACCCCCAGCAGCACACCACCGGAGTCACCCTCCTAGCCAGGTACACCCTGACCCTAACCTTAACATCATGTCCACATCCCAGTTTAACCCTAGCTTCATGTCCACATCCCAGTTCAACCCTAACCCTCAACCCTAGCTTCATGTCGTGATGTGACTATCATTTAATGTGACGACTGTTATATTATGAAATCAATTAACTATTGATTACGTGATTAAATTAATCATGTAACAATTAACTCATCAGTAAGCTGGGGCACCACGGGAAAATGTGTTTAAAGAGTTACTATCTTCCAACTTAAACTCTCATGAGATTTTCAGATCACAGATAAGTCTCTTATTAATGTATTATTACCTCGGTCAGTCACATTTTGAACATCGTAAATCCTTGTAGTCTGCACAAACCCTAACTTTATTGATGAATCAGCAATACACAAATTGGCCCAATTATTGATTCACACAGTTCAAACCTAGCCTCAACCACAAACCTAACCCTAGCTTCATGTCTTCATCCCGGTTCAAACCTAGCCTCAACCACAAACCTAACCCTAGCTTCATGTCTTCATCCCGGTTCAAACCTAGGCTCAACCACAAACCTAACCCTAGCTTCATGTCTTCATCCCGGTTCAAACCTAGGCTCAACCACAAACCTAACCCTAGCTTCATGTCTTCATCCCGGTTCAAACCTAGGCTCAACCCTGCACTGTACCGGTACCCCCTGTATATTTTACTGCTTTTATTTGTTTACTTATCTATTGTTTGCCTAACTCTTAACTGCATTGTTGGTTAGGGCTTGTAAGTAAGCATTCCACTGTAAGGTACCTGTTGTATTTGGTGTGTGTGACACATAACAATGTATTTGATTTTTATGTCCACATCCCAGTTAATTCCTAGCCTCTGCCCTAACTCTACCTTTATGACCACATCCTAGTTCCACCCTAACCCAAGCTTAATGTCCACATCCTAGTTCAACCCTACCCTCAGCCCTAACTCTACCTTTATGACCACATCCCAGTTCCACCCTAACCCAAGCTTAATGTCCACATCCTAGTTCAACCCTACCCTCAGCCCTAACTCTACCTTTATGACCACATCCCAGTTCCACCCTAACCCAAGCTTAATGTCCACATCCTAGTTCAACCCTACCCTCAGCCCTAACTCTACCTTTATGACCACATCCCAGTTCCACCCTAACCCAAGCTTAATGTCCACATCCTAGTTCAACCCTACCCTCAGCCCTAACTCTACCTTTATGACCACATCCCAGTTCCACCCTAACCCAAGCTTAATGTCCACATCCTAGTTCAACCCTACCCTCAGCCCTAACTCTACCTTTATGACCACATCCCAGTTCCACCCTAACCCAAGCTTAATGTCCACATCCCAGTTCAACAATTGCCTCAGCCCTAACTCTATCTTCATGATATGTCCAGTATAGCTACCCTATATGCTGTACCAGTTGGTGTGAGCGGTGTGTTGTGTTGTTTTCAGGGCTATGGCTAGGCAAGCAGGCCCCCGTCTCCCAGCCATAGTGGAGTGTCTGTGCCCCTGTCTCAACAACATCTATGAGTGTCAGAGGGTCACTATCACAGCCTTCTTCTCTGAGGTGAGCCAAGCCCATGACCCACTGTTGCAATATGGTAGAATATCCACCACTACACTGATTATATCTATCCAGACCCTTCAGATCACACAAAGCATTTTGGACGCAATTTCTGTTGCAGATGCAATTTGCAAGTGACATCATTTCAAGCAACTTTGCTGATACACGAAGCAATTCAAATTACATGCAACATCCAATCCTGTCATACATCACATCATGGTTTCATAAATGATTTGTTTAGCCAAATGTTTGGTAATTGTACCATAATCGATTTAGACAAAATGCTGGCTGTACAATTTCGCTAGCAAACAATTTGCCAACCATGTTTTGCTAAGCTAACTAGCTAGCAAACCAAGTTAGCGACGAGCTAAGCTAGCTAGCTAGTGCAGTTCATGTTGGACAGAGAAAGTTCTGGGTTCACTTGAAAAATGACATTAATTGGATGCCAGACCATATACAGTACATATGCCAGCAGCATACCACGTTGCATCACACTGCTGGCTTGCCTATGAAGCTAAGCATGGTTTGTCCTGGTCAGTCCATGGATGGAAGCCCAAATGCTGCTGGAAGTGGTGTTGGAGGGCCAGTACGAAGCACTCTATCCTCTGGTCTAAAAAATGTTTTTATCCCAATGCCCCAGGGCAGTGATTGGGGACATTTCCCGGTGTAGGGTGCTGTCTTTTGGATGGGACGTTAAACAGATGTCCTGACTGTCTGTGGTCACTAAAGATCATGGCCACCTAATCATCCCCAGCTTCTAATTTTTCTGCTCACTGATTGGACAATCCATACAGTCGGTAGCGTGAAATAGGATTGATTTTTATCTCATGAAACTGTTTATTACATGGGTAAACAGAGAGTCCAATCTCTCGGAGGAAACACCGTACAACTGGTGACCGAAGTCTGCGTGCATGTGCCCGGCCCGCCACAAGGAATGGCTAGAGCGTGATGGGACAAGGACATCCTGGCCTGCCAAACCCTTCCCTAACCTGGACGATGCTGGGCCAATTGTGCACTGCCATATGCGTCTCCTGGTCGCAGCAGGCTGCGACACAGCCTGGGATTGAACCTGGGTCTGCGATGCAGTGCCTTAGACCGACCCCTTTTTTTTTTTGTTAATGTATTCAACCCCTTATTTTAGGAACTAAACTATCTCCTTTTTTACTGGTGACCGGCTACCTTCAGACTAGTCTTGTGAGGCTGCTTGTGGGCATCCTAGAGCAGTCTTACCTTCCACAGAGGAGTCATATTAGTGTGCAACTATTCAGACGCTACAGACAGAAGTTGGCAGATCGGATGTACCGACCTCAGACAAGTTCTGTGACGCTTATGGGGGTCGTAAAGCAAAACGGGGTGAGAACATCATCCTGAGAGTCATCTTTCCGTAGAGGGGTTATACCGTTTGGCCGCTACAGATGTTTTCGTGAGAAGACCGATTTTAATATATTTGGGGGGGCCGGGGAGGGTGACAAACACCGTTCTAGCTCTGCCACATTCCACCTCAGATGCGGAAGGGCGACATCAGCGGATGAAATGGACTGAGACGCAGCCCATACAAAAAATAAATAATTTTGATGGGGATTTTTGTATTATGCTAATTAGATTTTTGCTGGACAGCAGAATTTAAAAAGGTGTGACAGAGTTCGGATGTCTAACTGGACATGGTAGCTTTACAGTATTATACAAATTAGAATTGATTGTATTTTAATTGCCCTTGTCGTGAGGAACCAAAGTACTTTACATTGCATTTGTTACTTTACATTTGAGCTTTTGTAGGTCTCTTACATGTAGATCTCAATGTGCCAGCTTCACACTGTGTTCTGTCTCTCTGTGTGACTGCAGTTGTTGAACCACTGGCTTCACACTGTGTTCTGTCTGTGTGTAATGGTAGTTGTTGTTGAACCACTGGCTTTACACTGTGTTCTGTCTGTGTGTAACGGTAGTTGTTGTTGAACCACTGGCTTTACACTGTGTTCTGTCTGTGTGTAACGGTAGTTGTTGTTGAACCACTGGCTTCACACTGTGTTCTGTCTCTCTGTGTGACTGCAGTTGTTGAACCACTGGCTTCACACTGTGTTCTGTCTGTGTGTAACGGTAGTTGTTGTTGAACCACTGGCTTCACACTGTGTTCTGTCTGTGTGTAACGGTAGTTGTTGTTGAACCACTGGCTTTACACTGTTCTGTCTGTGTGTAACGGTAGTTGTTGTTGAACCACTGGCTTCACACTGTGTTCTGTCTCTCTGTAATGGTAGTTGTTGTTGAACCACTGGCTTTACACTGTGTTCTGTCTGTGTGTAACGGTAGTTGTTGAATCACCACGTGGTGACAGAGCTGATGATGATGGATGTCCTGATGAACAACATGATGGAGCGTATCTCAGACCCCTGCTGTACCGTCCGCATGTTGGCCGTCAGGGGGCTGGGGAACATCGCCGTGGGATCACCTGAGAAGGTAAGTTATTTCAGAATATGTATTCAAGTTGATCCTACTTTGTAGTATACCCCTCTGGTCCAACCAGGACGGCAGCAGAGGGGAACAATGTTCCAGACAAATATGGATCTCTATGTAATCACAACCTATACAACATCTCTATTTGTCTAGGTAAATAAGTATGCCAAGGAGCTGCTGGCTGCTATGAGCTCTGGGATGGAGGAGAAGGACGACCCTGGCAAACACATCACTCTGGAGGCCATGTCAGGCCTGTCCAAGGTGCTCCTCTATCTGGACAAGAAGAACGTCCACCTGCTGGTCGTCTACATCTTCATGAAGATCAAACCCTTCCTTGAGAGTGTGAGTAGAGCAGACACACACACACACTTCTCTGTTGTCATGGTTACCACCCTGCTGCATCCCACTGCTGGCTTGCCTCTGAAGCTAAGCAGGGTTGGTCCTGGTCGGTCCCCAGATGTTGCTGGAAGTGGTATTTTGAGGGCCAGTAGGGAGGCGCCTTTTCCTCTGGTTTGAAAATATATCCCAATGCCCCAGGGCAGTGATTGGGGTCATTGCCCTGTTTAGGGTGCATTCTTTCGGATGGGACGTTAAACGGGTGTCCTGACTCTGTGTGGTCACTAAAGAGATAAGGCAGGATATTACCAGTCTAGTATTTTGAGTTCCTAGTTTCACAGGGCCAAATGAATATCTCAGTTAACAGTTTATAGAATCAAGAAAAGGACAGCCTTGTTTCAATTAAATGGATGTTGGACTATAAGAAGGATTTGATCTGCTAAATGACCAGATGCATTCAATGTTGATGATGGGTTTGGGGTGGATCCTCAAAAGTTTCTCTTATGTAGGTCTACTGGTATGCATTACATGATGATGGGTTTGGGGTGGATTCTCTAACTGTACTGTTGACCCAACAGGAGAATGATGAGATCCGCTGTGCCGCCATCATGCTCCTGGGGAACCTCTCTAAGTTTGGTTTAGGAGAGCCTGTGTTCAAAGACCAGATCCACAACGTACTGGTTAGCCTGCTGCTGCACCTCAGTGACCCCAACCTGCAGGTGGTCAAGGTGGGTAAACTCGCATCAACACTCAGGCAGTGGACTTGGGAAACTATGGTCCTAGAAACTGGTTTGGAACAGTATACCTGTTGTGTAGTTTTTCTTTGCAGTCCTGTGCTTTACATACCTAGAATTCATCTGATATGGTCTGGTTTATATCATAGATTCATGTAAATTATACGTTATTACGTCATTATCACGTGGATTGAACTGAAGCAGCCTTTGTGCTGAGACGCAGATGGTAGGATTAAAGACTGTTTCCCTGTCTATTTGTCCGTGCAGGCATGTAAGTATGCCATGCGGGTGTGTGCTCCGGTGGTGGGCTCAGAGCTCATCACCACTATGTTCCAGAACCATCTCCACGAGGACAAGAGTCTGCACTACGGAGAGTTCATCAACGACCTCACCAAATATATTGTGAGTTGATCACTGTCTAATACTGTAATACTCTACTCACCATACACAAACTGATACAGACCTCACCATCGGCCATCAAAACCGCTAACAGAGGTCTGGCATCAGGAGGCAGTTATTGACCTAGTAGACAGCTTTTTTAAATGCATTGCACGCTATGCAATCAGTAGACGAGTTTCATTTGAAACCCACCTTGAAGAATAATGTTGTATTGCATTTATTTAAAGGTTACGGTTATTTTTCTGATTTGTTCCCAGATTCAAGACTTCCCTGGCATGCTCAACTTCTACCACATCACCGTCATCCAGTTCTTCAAAAGCAACTGGGCCGAGGTTCGGGCCGGTGCTGCTATGTTTATCGGTAGGTAGGGAAACTGGTCAACTGGGCAGAGGTTCGGGCCAGGTTTGGGGTCTTTTCCATTTCAAATCCAGTCAATTCAGGAAGTACACTGAAATCCAATTCTCTTCAATGCTTTTCAATTAGGTAAATTTGGAATTGGAATTTGGTTTACCATCTGAAATGACCCCAACCCTGCTCAACATGGCTCTGCTCTGTGTCTTAGCCTCAGTAGATATTCCAAAGTCTTTGTAGTCATGAGTTAGACAAGTATTGATCCTTTTCCAGACAGGGTTCTGTTATAATATTGGATAATTGTCATATGATTAGTTGTAATTTTCAAGAAGAGAGTAGTAGGGTTGCAAAGGGTCGGAAACTTTCCGGTAAATTTCTGGAAATTTTCCATGGGAAGTTACGCTGTGGAATTTTGCTTAAATTCATAAAAAAAGTTAGCTTATAACAGTGAACCTTTTTTGTGGGATACACATAAGGCAATTCTAGGTCTTGTGGCATATTTTGGTTAAACTATCCCCAATTCAATGGAATTGCAACCCAGTGCATTCTTCCATCACATGTGCAGTGCACTCTTCCATCACATGTACAGCTGATTCTCAAGAACTTGCACACTAATGAGATGCTATTGAGCCCACACTACTACACTGTCTGAGCCAAGGACTGCATGCTTTCTGGTAAGTTTTGATTACAATACTGGGTGGGGTGAATATTTTATATGACATAAATTATTTTTTGTTAACTAGTAAATAGTAGCCTACTGCAAAGTGTTTAAATAATTTCTAACTTGTTAACAACTTCTGCAATTTTTGCTACCATGTGGGTTTTAGCTTGCTTGAGCCTGCTCACCTGTTTCCATACATGTTTAATTTTAAAACATTTATCTTACAAAGGAGTTGTTGCAATTCCTGTGAAATTGTATGTATATATTTTTTTTTACTTTTTCTTTTCTTCTAATCTTTACAGGAAAATTCCACAGGCACTATCTGATGTGTGGAGACATTTCACTGCAGCTAATGTAGAAAGAAAAGCTGTGTACATTTGCAAATACTGTGCCAAATCATATGTGAAGAATGCAACAAATATGCAGAATCGTCTGGCCAAGTGCATAAAGTTCCCTCAGCGGTCACAACAAGCAACTTCTGACAAAAGCCCATCTACTTCTATTCGAGGTGAAAATGATGAATCAGACAACTTATCGATAGCAACAGCTCATGGTCCTGTAATCAGACGTTTTTTTGACTCAATGGAGGAACGTAGTCAGAGAAATGCTGATGAATGTCTTGCTCGAGCTGTGAATCTGCTCCTCAAGGACATCATGGCACTGAAAACAATGGTGTTCAGACTCTGCTTGCAGATGTAAGAGAAGTCTGTACTGCCCTGCCCACTTCACTGTTGCTCCAAGCAGAGGAAACTGCAGTTCTGAAATACATCAAAAAGCGTGAAGACTTTTGCCTGAAGCCTGTACATGCTGCAGCATACATGTTGGACCCCAAGTATGCTGGCAAGAGCATCCTATCTGGTGCAGAGATCAACAAGGCCTATTGTGCCATCACTACCGTGTCTCGCCACCTTGGCCTGGATCAGAGCAAGGTTCTTGGCAGTCTGGCGAAGTACACTTCCAAGCAAGGGCTTTGAGATGGAGATGCAATATGGAAGTCGTGCCAACATATCTCATCAGCCACCTGGTGTAAGGGACTTTGTGGATCTGAGGCTCTTTCCGCTATTGCCTCCATCATCCTCCAAATCCCACCAACATCAACTGCCTCAGAGCGCAACTGGTCCTTGTTTGGGAACACAGACCAAAGCACGCAACAGGCTGACCAATACAAGGGTTGAAAAAGCCTGAGGAAGACAGCCAAAGCTTTAGTTTCTAGACTATCATTTTACAGATGTATGTTGAAAACATTTTTGGGAGATGCGATGGACCATTGGGGATCATTCAATATTCCCTTTTGTTGTTCAGTGAAATCATCCCATGTGAAGAGTCAACTCATTTAATTAAAGTTAAATTTGTAACTAAATAGTGTTTTTTAAATTTCTATTGGAAGGATTTAATCATTTGCAATTACAGTTGAAGTCGGAAGTTTACATACACCTTAGCCAAATGCATTTCATCTGTTTTTTTCACAATTCCTGACATTTAATCCTAGTAAAAATTCCCTGTCTTAGGTCAGTTAGGATCACCACTGGAAGACCCATTTGCGACCAAGCTTTAACTTCCTGACTGATGTCTTGAGATGTTGCTTCAATATATCCACAAAAAGTATGATCTTTGTCCCCATGTGCAGTTGCAAACCGTAGTCTGGCTTTTTTATGGCGGCTTTGGAGCAGTGGCTTCTTCCTTGCTGAGCGGCCTTTCAGGTTATGTCTATATACTAGTTTTACTGTGTGTGTGTGTGTATGTATGTATGTATGTATGTATGTATGTATGTATGTATGTATGTATGTATGTATGTATGTATGTATGTATGTATGTATGTATTTTATATATATATGTATATATATATATATATATATATATATACTTTTGTACCCGTTTCCTCCAGCATCTTCACAAGGTCCTTTGCTGTTGTTCTGGGATTGATTTGCACTTTTCGCACCAAAGTACATATAGTGAAAGATATTGATATAGTGAAGTAATCTGTCTGTAAGCAATTGTTGAGAGAATTACTTGTCATGCACAAAGTAGATGTCCTAACCAACTTGCCAAAACTATAGTTTGTTGACATGAAATCTGTGGAGTGGTTGAAAAATGAGTTTTAATGGCTTCAACCTAAGTGTATGTAAACTTCTGACTTCAACTGTATGTCTACTTATGATAAGGTAAAAGGTGTATTTGTCTGTCTCCATATGATATGGTAAATATATCCAATGCAAAAACATCTACATTTTAAATGGTATTTATATTAATTTGCATATATTTCTGTCAATGCCCATATATTACCTGTTAATTCCACCTCTGAATATTCCCCAAAATGTGCAACCTTAGAGAGTAGTAATGAAGCTGTTTGCACAAACCAAATATTCTCTCTAATTTACCATGGTAGAGATTTTTACTTAAATGTTAATCTAATCAAACGTTAATGTGCTTTATTTCTTTGTAGGTTTCCTTCTGGGTAATCTCCCTGAGGAGTTATTTTCTCACATCAACATGGGGAGTGTGACCAAAGGTAGGCATAGCTGTTCTAGTTCTACTTCACAGTAAGTGTGTTGTAACGGTTGTTGAGTTGGGTGTGTTGTAACGGTTGTTGAGTTGGGTGTGTTGTAACTGTTTTGTGTTGTAGTCTGTGTGATAAGTACTCCTTCCATGTGATGATACTGTAACTAAAGGTGCTTGTATACGTAGGTCCAGGAGTTATTGCTGCTCAGATCAAAGTGATCCGGATAAACCTACCTCATACTCATTGTCTTCTGTCAGACATTAGTTGTGGGAACTAGTGTTGCGTAGGAGTGACGCCACCTGTGGGAAGACTATGACCTCATACTGTGTGTGTGTGTGTGTGTGTGTGTTGTCTCACAGGTCTGGTCATGTTGCTCCAGGACCCAGACCCAGTGGTGAGAGTCAAGGCAGCTGAAGCTATGGGCCACTTCCATTGAACACACACATCCTGCCTGCCATTCATTACTTAAATAGCTTGTTTTGTTTTGTTGATGTTACTGCTTTTTAAGAAGATGATGATGATGTGGTACTTCACATGTTGACAGTGGAACTTTAATTAGTCCTTGAACTACTGTATATATTAGTGACCAAAGACTGTACCTCCATGTATAGAAACACATGAATAGAACTTTGGAGCAGTATTATGAAATCTGACATTTTAGGAATTTCTCTTTAGCGCATTCAGAGAATGTTGACTGTGTTAGGGTTAGGCCAATGGAGTGGAGGCTCTTTGTGTTTAGCTGAGTTCCAAATGGAGCGCTTTCCCCTAGGCACTCCTGTAGACCTGAAGGGATTGAAAAGTTTATAGGCAATATGATAGTTAATTCCTTTGCCTCCTGATGGTATTTTCCTGCTGGATGGATTTTCCACCATGTTGGTTATACCTATCCATCCCCTTCAGGGCGGGGCTAGAGGGGATGATTTGGAATTCAGCCTTACTAGCCTGTCTGTGCTGTGAGCCTCCAGCCTCCACTCCATTCATTCACACTAGTCTAGTGGATCAACTGCCGAAACACACAAGTAGAACTGGCACAATTACCGTATAACCGTGTAACTGATGGTTAGGGATGAAGACCTTCATGAAAATAAAATAACCGTCATTACCGTAAAAAAAATACTGAAGACGGGACTGCCGGGCATTCGTGTGGTTGCGTCTGTTTCTGCTGCAATATGGACTCTTAACAACCTGATTAAACTTTGTTATAATGTAGAATGTTCATTCAAATGATGTTAACTGTATTTTTTGTAATGTCTATTGAGTTGAATCACCAAATCACAGTACATATTTTACTTCCTGCTTTGCTCCTATGGGTACACTCACAATGGCTGCCAGTCCACCCATTATGACATCATTGACGTGAATGTGGACGACCATTCTATCCATTCTATTTCTATAGCAGCACATTCAGTCAGAAGAGAAGTAGAGGAGAAATGTGTGTCTACATTTTATTCATATGTATTTTTTTTGCTATTCGAAGGGTTATTACGGCGACCGCAGTCATTCGGCTGACCGTCACAACCCTACACACAAGGATCGGCAGTAATCAGCCATGTCCAAGGAGGCTGTCTGTCAGCAAGGACAGCCCCAAAACCACCCCATATACCTGCACTTAGTTACTTCAGAGGCAGAAGTGATTTCAGAGGCTCCATTCGTTCTCATGGTAGGATTGTCTAGCAACGACCGCATCCTAAAACACGCTATTGTAGCTAGTTCAGAAAATGTCTTGTAGGAACAGGAGTTTTCTCCCGATCACAAGACCTCTCCAGGAAGAAAAACAGGCCCTAGTTCTACATTGACGACCCACGGTTTCTACTTGTCAGGTCAGGGAAAATGCCTGGGTCACGTTCATTAGGACCACGCAAAATAAAATTATGGGAAGTTCGTCTTGTTGGAAAAGTTTGTCCGTTTTCTTCCGTTTGTTGCCAATTGAACATGACCCCTAATATTTATCTGTTCTTCATCTTTACCCCAGGCACAACATGTACGCAACCAGGCACTCCCGTGGAGTCGCCAAACAATGCCAAATAACCAGACCTGTATTTTAATACTATTTGAATTCCTTCCAAAATAGTGTTGCTTTACTTTTAACCTGCCAGAGGGGCGGGGTTTGAAGTTTTGCCAGCGCTATTCTATTGGTTCCATTGCGCCAGCAGCAAAGCGGAATTAAGAACTGCTGAAGTACTTGAAATGATTTAAATTAGTACTTGAACCCAGATATGCAAATAATCGATTTACTGAGTAGCTGCGTTAAGATGGATGCAATAACCTTTCATTCCTTTTAATACCTCTCCATGTCTTCTCTCCCTTTCTCTAAAAGATGGAATGCACTTATCTTTACCTCTCCTACTGTTCTTTTCATGTGGTTTCATGTATCACTCCACACTATAGGGTTAGGGTACTGGTTATAACAGGTTATAAGAGGTCTTAAGCTATGACATTCCTCATTATTGTTGTTGCTTTCAGTAAGTTGTAAGTTGCACTACTAAATCAGTCTGTCGTTGTACATATGTTTTCATTGTGTTACTGATGGATAGAGATGTGTTTGTGGTACAGTACAGTATAGGCACTATTTAATGTGTTTCCTATGTTCGGTAAAAGTGTTGGCTGGTCATGGTACTAAAGTACAGCTGGAATGGACCTGTGTGTCTGTCAGTGTCTGGGGTGTTTGTGGGTTTATTGAAGGGTTACTGAGGATGATGGCTGCTTTGTTTGCCCATTGTTTAATGTAAGATTTGAATGTGATTTCTTTCAATAATGGACATGGAAGAAGTGCACTGTATTATGTATGCACACTGTCCATTTAAAACGGAAACTGGCCTATGACGTTGATGATGATGATGATGATGGCAATCACATTTTATTTTGAAGAAAAATAGTGATGATCTCTAGGAAAATAACTGGTGTCCTAAGTATTGTTCAAAGGAAAGCTCAGAATTGTTCACTCACTGTTTGATGATGACTAAGACATATGGTTATTGTAACTGTTTGATGATGACTAATACATAAATATGGTTATTAAAGCTGTGATGATTATGGTTATTAAAGTTGTTTGATGATGACTAAGAAATAAATATGATTATTAAAGCTGTTTTATATTTATATATATATATATATATATATATATATATATATAAAGTGAAGGTATCTATATACTGTACTGTATGTGGAAGCTGATTTGATAACCTGTGGAAGTCTCCTGCTCTCCTCACACTCACAGCATTCACCTGGAAAGGCATCTGGCTGATGGGAGTGAATTGGGGAATAAGGTTTAATTGTGTCCCTCAAGCAGCTTTTCTCA
Source organism: Thymallus thymallus (assembly GCA_023634145.1). Taxonomy (NCBI): domain Eukaryota; kingdom Metazoa; phylum Chordata; class Actinopteri; order Salmoniformes; family Salmonidae; genus Thymallus; species Thymallus thymallus. Next base: position 29,789,458 of record CM042415.1, on the reverse strand, counting down.
ATGACTAATGTTTTTAATATATCTCCTGAAAAAGTACTGTCCACTGGGTCTCTTCACATCTCCTCTAAAGGAAGAGAGGGGAGTATTAGAGGAGTAGTGAAACTCACCCAGCAGTATTTGGATCCGTAGTGTTCGAGGTGAATCAAATGAGACAATAGGTGATTTTAAGTTAATTTAACTCTTGGCCATATAATTTGTTACATTCACTGCACGTTCTAACTGGACATTCTATTTAATCTGCAGTCAGCAGATTGGGGTCTCAATCAGTCTATGAGATAATCAACCCCTAATAGAATAGAGTACATAGTGGCGTATTGAATCTAAGTCAATTTAACTTCATGACGAAACAGGCAGGCTTGTTGAATATAATAGGCTGAACCTTGATAACCACTAGCCAATGTGGATGACTGGATGTCCTCTCAACACTGCTTACAGTGACTGTTCTGCATGAGAAACCCACATTGTTCTAAATAAGCAATCCAATCTCAAGATACGTAAACAGTGATTTAAAATGATCAGTGTCGTCATCGCATTGAATGGCGCTGGCGTTCTTCTCAGGTCAACACAGTTAATTTCAGATAACAATTGGTTTACCATAAATGTCAGCTCCACACTTCAAATCGTAATTGACCATCTTTAAATAATGACTTGGAAGGTAATGCAGTCATATAGCTGCACTTGAGGAGGCTGTGGATTGGAACGTCAGCTAGATTAATTTTTTTAGTTAGCCAGTTAAGAACAAATTATTATTTACCATGACGGCCTACACCAGCCAAACTCAGACGACACTGGGCCAATTGTTCACCCCCTATGGAACTCCCAATCACGGCCAGTTGTGATACAGTGGATTCAAACCAGGTTGTCCGTAGTGACGCCTCTAGCAGTGAGATGCAGTGTCTTAGATCACTGCGCCACTTGGGATCAGTGGTCAAACGATCATGATATTGGTCCTTCATTGTGCCAAAGAAGACAGGAGAGGGTGATATTGGTGCTTCATTGTTCTAGAGAAGACAGGAGAGGGTGATATTGGTGCTTCATTGTTCTAGAGAAGACAGGAGAGGGTGATATTGGTGCTTCATTGTTCTAGAGAAGACAGGAGAGGGTGATATTGGTGCTTCATTGTTCTAGAGAAGACAGGAGAGGGTGATATTGGTGCTTCATTGTTCTAGAGAAGACAGGAGAGGGTGATATTGGTGCTTCATTGTTCTAGAGAAGACAGGAGATGGTGGTATTGGTGCTTCATTGTTCTAGAGAAGACAGGAGAGGGTGATATTGGTGCTTCATTGTTCTAGAGAAGACAGGAGAGGGTGATATTGGTGCTTCATTGTTCTAGAGAAGACAGAGATTAGAAATAAAACAATTATAATAATTTATTTGTATATGTTTAGCGCACTTAATATAATTTAAAAGCATGCATTAAAGTGTCTGTAATAGAAAACGTGTTAAAAACGAATATAGACATTCATAAATTAATATTTTTTAACAATGGAGGAGCAGTACCAAGATGTCTGCACGGTGGCTTTAATACAGGACCCCCTGTCAGTCATCCAGGGCTTTATACACATCACTGGTTGTAACTCATGTTATGCCACGGAACCATGGAAAACTATTTTTTTTACTGTAAAATCTCCCTTCCACATCCCTAACTTTACATTTTGATTAATGGGTAATGTCTAAGGTTTTTGCGACTCTGCAAACAGTTGAAAGTCCTCATTAATAGGTGCATATATCAAACTTCACTCCTATTAAAGAGAGCAGGATGGAGCTATGAGAGCGAAGGAATGTCTTCCCTTTCATGAATGATGGAACATCCTCAGGATGGGTGGACAGCTGTCTCCCATCACATTATTAGGTTTCCTTGTTATGCATCTTGATAATGTTTTATCTGATCACAAGACTATGATTTCATATCACAGGACTCAAGGATTTATTATGTTGAATTTGATCACTTAAAAATGTATGACAGAAGCAGGTTATAGATGTCACCTGACCAAGGAGAACGACTCCACTTTTAAAAACATATGATCATGGAACCACATGAGGGAGCTAAAGCTCATCATAATCAAATAAACCTCACGTTGTCATTTCAACCTTGCTGAATTGCTAAACCTGAGAGTCAGACAGTCATACATTGAGTGGAATACTAAAGCCAATGAAGAGAGTGAAAGAAATGTGGTTATTATCCAATGGAAACGGTTCTGGGGATGCGGGTTAAAAGGTCAAACACACCGTGATCAGATTGTTTTTATCAAGTAATTCACATTACCTTGCAGAAATCCCCTTAAATCCTTCTCAGGGTTGAATCCTTATAGTCTCAGGGTTAGGGAAACGTGTATATGTGAGGTCAGGTAGATGTGATTCTACCTGCGTTCTAAATGGCATAGGGTACCATTTGGGACGCTCTCCTCTGTGTGCCTGAGGTAATTGTCTATGTTGGAAATTACAACTGTCCTTCATCATAATCAAGTTCATCATTCCCATTGTCACCGTACGGTCAGTACCTCCCATCGACTTGGGCTGTTTTCTCCCTCTTTCTTGGCTGTTTTAAACAGGGGATTACTGCTCATTTGTTGTTGTATGATAACGTCTCATTGGCCACCCATTTACTGCTCTAATGCTGCTGATGAAAGGGCCTGACAAGACCCTTACACACACACACAGAGGAGCGGGACAGAGATCCGATGTTAATCGCAAAGGCTTTAGGACACCATCCTTGCATACAGATGCTACAATATGACCAACTATAAGTGACAAACTTAATGAAAGATTACGCCACCCTTCTGAGATGTTACTGGAAGGTCATTGGAAGGATTTGGATAACTGACTGAAGGTGGAACTGGAAGGTCATTTGAAGGATTTGGATAACTGACTGAAGGTGGAACTGGAAGGTCATTTGAAGGATGTGGATAACTTACTGAAGGTGGAACTGGAAGGTCATGGAAGGATTTGGATAACTGACTGAAGATGGCACTGGAAGGTCGTTGGAAGGATTTTGATAGCTGACTGAAGGTGGAACTGGAAGGTCATGGAAGGATTTGGATAACTGACTGAAGGTGGCACTAGAAAGTCATTGGAAGGATTTGGATAACTGACTGAAGGTGGAACTGGAAGGTCATTGAAGGATTTAGATAACTGACTGAAGGTCAAACTGGAAGGTCATGGAAGGATTTGGATAACTGACTGAAGGTGGAACTGGATGGTCATTTGAAGGATTTTGATAACTGACTGAAGGTAGAACTGGAAGGTCATTTGAAGGATTTTGATAACTGACTGAAGGTAAAACTGGAAGGTCATGGAAGGATTTGGATAACTGACTGAAGATGGAACTGGATGGTCATTTGAAGGATTTTGATAACTGACTGAAGGTAAAACTGGAAGGTCATGGAAGGATTTGGATAACTGACTGAAGGTGGAACTGGATGGTCATTTGAAGGATTTTGATAACTGACTGAAGGTGGAACTGGAAGGTCATTGAAGGATTTGGATAAGTGACTGAAGGTGGCACTGGAAAGTCGTTGGAAGGATTTTGATAACTGACTGAAGGTGGTAATTGATTCCTTTCCTCAGGCATATAAGAAACAAGACATACACATAGAGATCTTTTCCTCCCCAATCACTTCTCACCTTTCTTATTTTAAGGTTTAATAGAATGTGGGAGGCCCACCATGGAGGCCCACCTCTCTCTCTTCACCTCTTTCTCCCCCTCTCTCTCCCACCACTCTCCTACACACCACCACCACTCTCTCTCTCTCTCTCTCTCTCTCTATATATATATATATATATATGTGTGAAATTACAGTCATTCATTCCCACATGGCAGGCAGGAAAAGCTAGACAGAAAAGGAATGTATCTGGAGTCGTCCCCACTCTTTCAGGACATACTGTATAGCTTTAATTTGTGACTCAATTGCTTTTGCTCACATTTGATAGTTCCCATCAATTTATTCTGTGGTGTGATACAATGAAAATACCTTGTTGTGCTCTGAAACCATTATATTTGAGATCCTATAGTAATCTTGATTCTGGTCCGGACCAAGGAAATTGCCCAATGGCACTGGCTTGGTATAGGAAAACCTATTTCAATTGCAGACTGAAGAGTTTTATTGACTTTGCAGTAAACTTTGAAAACATTTCATACAACTTTTTACAACATTTGTTTTAGTGTCCTGAGTTTACAGTTTTTTACATATTCATACTGACATAAATAATTACAATCAAGTCAAAACAAATTTAGATTCCAATACAATTTGTAGCTAAATTGTGGATGAGGAATCGTTGCATTGTGACTATTGTCTTGCAGCCCAAACCATAACAACATTTCAGTAGAAGGACAGCTAGATTACATACTACTATGTCAACCAATACAATACCTAGTGTGTTGCTAAGCAGAACTCACAAGCTTCCATGCCCTCGGAAAATTATCACAGTTACCTTGGGTGTGTCCTGTCCCATCAGGATAATATCCCCATAAGGATACTCTGTGTCTGGTTGTTCACTACAGGTTCAAGAGAAGGCACGCACGCACGCACGCACGCACGCACGCACGCACGCACGCACGCACGCACGCACGCACGCACACACACACTCACTCACACACTATAGTAAGGTGGAGTCAGTGTGATCACAAACGAACCGTGAAATTAAGAAACAGATAGCTGGCACAGTCTCTCTGGGGACCCTGATGCTAGAGGGAGAGAAGAGCAGCACTTCCAGGACAGTGGGAATCATTAGCTTTCTCTTCAGAAGGCACAGGGAAGATGAGCTAAACTCTCCCACTAGGAGGGAGGGAGAGGGCTGGGTGTCCTTTAAACACCCACTAGGAGGGAGGGAGAGGGCTGGGTGTCCTTTAAACACCCACTAGGAGGGAGGGAGAGGGCTGGGTGTCCTTTAAACACCCACTAGGAGGGAGGGAGAGGGCTGGGTGTCCTTTAAACACCCACTAGGAGGGAGGGAGAGGGCTGGGTGTCCTTTAAACAAGGCTAATGGGCACCAACTCTTTGGTGAGGGTTTTTCACCTTGCCGGCTCGGGTATTCAAACCAGTGACCTTCCGGTTACTGGCCCAACACTCTAGCCGCTAGGCTACCTGCCAGCATAAAATTTCAAGGGAAACTGGACTGCAACTAGTATACAGTATCCCACCTGAAAATAACTCCAAATTAATTCAATCAAATGTATTTATAAAGCCTTTCTAACATCAGCAGATGTCACATAGTGCTATACAGAAACCCTGCCTAAAACCACAAACAGCAAGCAATGCAGATGTGTGTATATATATACACTGTATATATGCAGTGGGGAGAACAAGTATTTGATACACTGCCGATTTTGCAGGTTTTCCCACTTACAAAGCATGTAGAAGTCTGTAATTTTTATCATAGGTACTCTTCAACTGTGAGTGACGGAAACTGTATATATATATATATATATATAGAGAGAGAGAGAGAGAGGCGGGAGAGAGAGAGCGAGAGGGAGGAGCGGGAGAGAGAAGGAGTGAAAGGAGAGATGAGAGAGAGAAAAAGAGAGAGACAGATAGAGAGAGCATACAGATTTCTCTCAACTCATTACAACCTCTCAGCTTAATACTTACAGGCCTCATATGATCCAGAGTACATTACAACTTTACATTACAACAATTATATACAGTGGGGAGAACAAGTATTTGATACACTGCCGATTTTGCAGGTTTTCCTACTTACAAAGCATGTAGAAGTCTGTAATTTTTATCATAGGTACACTTCAACTGTGAGAGACGGAATCTAAAACAAAAATCCAGAAAATCACATTGTATGATTTTAAAATAATTAATTTGCATTTTATTGCATGACATAAGTATTTGATACATCAGAAAAAAAGAACTTAATATTTGTTACAGAAACCTTTGTTTGCAATTACAGAGATCATACGTTTCCTGTAGTTCTTGACCAGGTTTGCACACACTGCAGCAGGGATTTTGGCCTACTCCTCCATACAGTTCCTTCAGGTTTCGGGGCTGTCGCTGGGCAATACGGACTTTCAGCTCCCTCCAAAGATTTTCTATTGGGTTCAGGTCTGGAGACTGGCTAGGCCACTCCAGGACCTTGAGATGCTTCTTACAGAGCCACTCCATAGTTGCCCTGGCTATGTGTTTCGGGTCATTGTCATGCTGGAAGACCCAGCCACGACCCATCTTCAATGCTCTTACTGAGGGAAGGAGGTTGTTGGCCAAGATCTCGCGATACATGGCCCCATCCATCCTCCCCTCAATACGGTGCAGTCATCCTGTCCCCTTTGCAGAAAAGCATCCCCAAAGAATGATGTTTCCACCTCCATGCTTCACGGTTGGGATGGTGTTCTTGGGGTTGTACTCATCCTTCTTCTTCCTCCAAACACGGCGAGTGTAGTTTAGACCAAAAAGCACTATTTTTGTCTCATCAGACCACATGACCTTCTCCCATTCCTCCTCTGGATCATCCAGATGGTCATTGGCAAACTTCAGACGGGCCTGGACATGCGCTGGCTTGAGCAGGGGGACCATGCGTGCGCTGCAGGATTTTAATCCATGACGGCGTAGTGTGTTACTAATGGTTTTCTTTGAGACTGTGGTCCCAGCTCTCTTCAGGTCATTGACCAGGTCCTGCTGTGTAGTTCTGGGCTGATCCCTCACCTTCCTCATGATCATTGATGCCCCACGAGGTGAGATCTTGCATGGTGCCCCAGACCAAGGGAGGTTGACCGTCATCTTGAACTTCTTCAATTTTCTAATAATTGCGCCAACAGTTGTTGCCTTCTCACCCAGCTGCTTGCCTATTGTCCTGTAGCCCATCCCAGCCTTGTGCAGGTCTATAATTTTATCCCTGATGTCCTTACACAGCTCTCTGGCCTTGGCCATTGTGGAGAGGTTGGAGTCTGTTTGATTGAGTGTGTAGACAGGTGTCTTTTATACAGGTAACGAGTTCAAACAGGTGCAGTTAATACAGGTAATGAGTGGAGAACAGGAGGGCTTCTTTAAGAAAAACTAACAGGTCTGTGAGAGCCGGAATTCTTACTGGTTGGTAGGTGATCAAATACTTATGTCATGCAATAAAATGCAGTTGAAGTGTTTACAGTTGAAGTGTACCTATGATAAAAATTACAGACCTCTACATGCTTTGTAAGTAGGAAAACCTGCAAAATTGCCAGTGTATCAAATACTTGTTCTCCCCACTGTATATATAATAACCCTAAAATAATTTTCTTCTGGAATGTCTATGCCTAAAACCTCCAGGCTATCGATGCTCAAATGTCACATAGAGAACCTTTTTAACACATGCGGATATTCAAATGAGTTTGCTGCACCCCCATGCATGCACAGACTGTACGTACAGTATCAAGTTGTAATGTCCACTGGATCATATGGAGCCTCTAAGTGTGAAGCTGAGAGATTGTAATGAGTTGAGAGAAATGTGTATGCTCTCTCTCTCTCTCTCTCTCTCTCTCTCTCTCTCTCTCTCTCTCTCTCTCTCTCTCTCTCTCTCTCTCTCTCTCTCTCTCTCTCTCTCTCTCTCTCTCTAAGGTGTTAAAACATCACAACTTCAGCAGGAACCTGTCAGCTTCTGGGGTGTGTTTGTTCTGCCACCATCATGCTTCTAGTCCAGACCCAGAGCTGTTGATCACTATAACAGCTGTTCCATCTGGTCAAGACCCAGAGCTGACGCTGTCAATGTTGATCACTGTTACAGCTGTTCCCTCTGGTCAAGACCCAGAGCTGATGCTGTCAATGTTGATCACTGTTACAGCTGTTCCCTCTGGTCAAGACCCAGAGCTGACGCTGTCAATGTTGATCACTGTTACAGCTGTTCCCTCTGGTCAAGACCCAGAGCTGACGCTGTCAATGTTGATCACTGTTACAGCTGTTCCCTCTGGTCAAGACCCAGAGCTGACGCTGTCAATGTTGATCACTGTTACAGCTGTTCCCTCTGGTCAAGACCCAGAGCTGACGCTGTCAATGTTGATCACTGTTACAGCTGTTCCCTCTGGTCAAGACCCAGAGCTGACGCTGTCAATGTTGATCACTGTTACAGCTGTTCCCTCTGGTCAAGACCCAGAGCTGACGCTGTCAATGTTGATCACTGTTACAGCTGTTCCCTCTGGTCAAGACCCAGAGCTGACGCTGTCAATGTTGATCACTGTTACAGCTGTTCCCTCTGGTCAAGACCCAGAGCTGACGCTGTCAATGTTGATCACTGTTACAGCTGTTCCCTCTGGTCGAAGGTTGTGCACTAAATAGGGAATAGGGCATAATTTGGAACACAGAACTTCAGTTCAGGGGGTATTAACAGTATAGTGCCTGATATCTTGGATAGTGGTCTGGGAGAGTCATGTGTGAGGTGAGGGGGAGTACAGTAGCCCAAGTGGTTCAGCCCCAAGAGCAAGCTTTTTTCAATTGTATATCTTCCTGACGTCATGCAGGTTCCTCATCCAGTCAAGTAGATGAAATAACATCTGGGCTGGATGATGGCTGATTGGATGATGGCTGTCTTTCTTTTTTCATGCTCTCCCCTGGTACTGTAGTTCCTATGGCTGTAAAACGACCATAGGCTTCAAATCATTGGCAAACAGTGTGTATCCTTACTACTTTATCTACTGTGCCAACCACCTGTTTGGGCCTGGAGAGTAAATGGTCGGGCTAATCGTACAGATAGCAAAGTAATTAGTGAGTGTACGTGCAAATCTTACTCCATCTGACTGAATCACATGGGCTAATTAATTTCATTTCACTAAAGCAATCTGTTCCTTTCTGAAGATGGGTCATTAAATCAAGGGACTTGTTCCCAGTCAAATATCCTAGATTGCTTCTCTATATCTTCCAGTGGTGCGATGAGATTGATTACATTGCATCTCTGGCCTGGGTTCACTAGTACTGTACGGAATTGGCATCTATCTCCGTCTTCATCCTCAGATAACTCTGTTATTTAAAGTGGTAGCAGAGCTCACTGTACAGAAATGTATGGTTACATCCCAATTGACACCCTATTCCCTTCACAGTGCACTACTTTTGACCAGAGTCCTTTGGGTCCTGGTTAAAAGTAGTAAACTATATCGGTAATAGGGTGTCATTTGGGACGCAGGCTATGACTGACTGCCTGTTGCTGCTATAACATTAGCCCAACACCCACCGTGATAGGTCATTATTAGATCTGATAGAGACCATGCAACCCTTCACAAACAGTAAAGGAGGCACATTAATATCTGGTCTTATCTGGTTAAGTACACTCCCATGTTAATGAGCAATCACCAGCCTTCATTAACCAGCAATCGCCCACTTCTTAAATGTAATTAAATGCCACTTGAACCATTTAATTGTGACAGCACTTAAATAGTTTTGTCCTGGATCAAGTAAGGAAGCATCCCTCAGGGAAAAGTGAATTATATTGTGGTGAGGAGGACGCTGTTCAAAGATCGGCTGCTGTGTATCCAAATTAAATGTCAATTAATTCATTTGGAAATCCATTTAGATAATATTACTTTAATATAAGTATTACAAGTTAACACTGTTAGTGTCTAATGTTTGCTATGTAGTTGAATGTGTCTGTTGAAATATCCTCAACTATCTTTCAGTGTTAGCAGCTAACTGTGTTAGATCAAGTCTCTATCTGTTTAGATTTACAACTGAGCAAGAGAGCAAGCAGTTATGGTAAAATAAGACTAGTGGCTATACTGAATCTCTGAAAAGAGACAAGCACATGTACAAATGAATCCTTGGATAACTACAACCAGTTGTCCCTTCTTGAATAAATTTACCTCAATTCATCCTGTTGAGAAAGAGAGAGAGAGCGCACAGAAAGAGAAGGAGAAAGAGAGACAGGGAGAGGAAAGAGAGAGAGAGGAGAGAGAGGAGAGAGATGAGAGAGAGAGAGAGAGAGAGAGAGAGAGAGAGAGAGAGAGAGAGAGAGAGAGAGAGAGAGAGAGAGAGAGAGAGAGAGAGAGAGAGAGAGAGAGAGAGAGAGAGAGAGAGAGAGAGAGAGAGAGAGAGAGAGAGAGAGAGAGAGAGAGAATAATAATAGAGTTATAGAGTGTGTGCTCTGTCTGGTCGATGCCAGCGGCACCAGACATTCCCCACTGCTTGTTAGTGTACCAGGACCTCAGCAGCACCTCTGTGCTCCTCTCCGTGCTCATCTCCCGCTCCGGTCAGGCCGGGCCAGGGGTTACACACAGCCAATTTACACTGACGGACATTCAACTTGTCAGCTCACAGTTGCTGCGAGAGAAATAATGACTTGTCGGCTCATCTGTGTTTTTTTCCCTCCAGAATGGAGTGATGGAGCTCGACTTGGAAACTAAAGACACAAGGCAGCTCTGAAACTGTGTCTGTGTACCAAATGGCACCCTATTCCATACATAGTGCACTACTTTGGACCAAAGCCATATGGGCCCTGAAGTAGTGCTCTATATAGGAGATAAGGATCCGTTTGGGATGCGGCACCCTGTAACTGTAGCTCACTGTGCCCCCAAACAAAGTGAACCAGAGAAGGAACCACCTGGTGATAAGTTCCCCTAGCGATGGCTCCACATGCCCACCCATCTCAGCCAGGGCCTAATTAGAATAATTGTAGGGATTGTCTAACAGAGAGGAGCATGGGAAGTCCTGAGGTGGGACAGGAGAGGACATGGTTACACATATGGTTCATCGGCTGCTTTCAGATAATGAGTTCCATTTTCTAACGGGAAGTAAATTAAGACCAAATGAAGGCCTTAGGTTGAGTGAGACCAGAGGGGTTAGTAGTCAAAGGCCAGTTTCAGTACCAGTACCATAAAACCAAAGGGGGTTAGTTGTCAAAGGCCAGTTTCAGTACCAGTACCATAAAACTTTCTTAAGGGGCTTACAGTACTACGTGAATGTGTTATTGCTTTGTGATTTTTCATGAACAATCTGGGAAAGTCTATTTCCTCTAACTTGGAAACATAATCCACAGACCATATCATCAGATGTTGATTAGATTTTTCTGTTGTTGCTGAAATGCTGCAAGATGTGGCATCATAAATCTTTATGGCAAAACCACGGTATGCAAAATATGATTATTGTACATTTAATGTTTATGACTTAGGCACTACACGCCCCCCATTTAGTTCTAAGAGATCATGTGTCACGTGAAGTGAAATGATTTAAACATGGTTTGGTGATTCTGTCTGCTCTGTTGTCATGATATCCCATGCGTTTTGATAGACTGTTAATTTATTTAGCTAACCCACTTTCCTCTGTTAGTATTCATGTAAAGGAAAGGAGACTCTATTCATTCCACGTCTGTGATTCTGGAGACAGTGTTTGTGACTTCCCTAATGGGCAGCAGTACAGTTCCATAGCAAGGGGAGAGCTGGAGTTAGCCCTCCTTACAGATTACTGTTCCATCTAAAGAGGCCAGTCTGCTGCCCAAATAGCACCCTATTCCCTATATAGTGCACTACTTTTGACTAGAGCCCTATCGGCACTGGTCAAATGTGCACTACAATATGTAGGGAATAGGGTGCCATTTGGGACACTACCCCAGTCTGCTGCCCATTGGTTTAACCAATGTGTGTGTGTGTGTGTGTGTGTGTGTGTGTGTGTGTGTGTGTGTGTGTGTGTGTGTGTGTGTGTGTGTGTGTGTGTGTGTGAGTGTGAGTGTGAGTGTGAGTGTGAGTGTGTTTGTGTGAGTGTATCCTAGCACATGGATCTATATTTGGAAACAGAGGGCTATAACCCACTTTCTGTGTTTCTCCTGTCTAAGCAGTTTGTTGTCCTTGTAAAACAGCCGCTTCCTTTCCAACGTCGTGTGGTGCGTCAGTGACCTTCCTGTACCCCTGTCTCGGTCACGCTGCCGTGCACATTGGCAGCACTGGGGTGGATTCCCCCGGGGGCCTGCGGGACGGGCCCTCTGTGTACTCCCTGTGTGTTCATCACTGCTGCGTTGTGCAAACACATACACATAAGTACATACACATGCACACACACACACACACCCTTCCCCAAGGGAGTGGTACCACACAGAGCAACAGCGCATACCTGTGGGGAACTTGTTTGTTGCCTGGCTGGACCATGCTGTGCAGTAGCATTGCCCTACAAGGCCCAGGCACCACTAGGGGATTTACAGTCAACATCAACCCAGGCAGAGCCTCAGAGACTGGGCTTCTGGCATGGCAAGGCAGGGGAGGCAAGCCTCAGAGACCACCAAGAGTGATGGCCCAGTAATGGATCAGTGGGTTAGTGCTAGCTTTGGGACACAACACCGGGAGTCTGTGTATTGGTTGGATTCCCTGAGTTGTGCATCGTTCTGGTGGGTGGCAACAGAAAATAACTCTAACACAATATAGTCTGCTTCACCCACAATAGTTTTTCCTGTCAAAAAAGGCATATTGTCTAGGAACTCTACTTACCAGATGTAAAGTGAAATGTGTTCCTTAATATCAAATAAACGTCTGACTCCAACTTTTGCCCGAACCACACCATATTCCTGCTGTGTGGTGGATTTCATGGTAGGAAGTCTGGCGTGAAGTGTATGTTCTAATGGCAGCCTGCAGTCTAATTCAGCAGGAAAATGGTGCGGTACAGACAAAAGTTGGATTCTGACGTTTATTTGATAATCTGGCGCTCTCTTTGAGGAGAGTTTATGTTTGTTTGTTCTCTATACAAAACTAAGGTTGTGTCCCAAATTGCACGCTATCCACTATACAGTGCACTACTTTTAATTAGGGCCTGTCTCTGGTCGAAAGTGGTGCACTATATACGGAATAGGGTGCCATTTGGGACACAGAGAGCCTAAGCTAACAGACTGACAGTAAAGATGTCGTAGTCTCAAAATAGAACGCTGGATGAGAGTTACCGTAGTTACAACAACCCTGATGAGGTCACAGCCCAGATGTTAGCCTGCATGCCTGTAGAAACCCTAGGGCCAGACTGACACCAGAGTCTGTGTAGAAACACCTCAGGAGCAGCAACAACCAACATCACTTCTCATCGCAGTAATAATTAAGGTCTCTACAAGCTAACAGATGCTAATTAGAACAGGAGGTATGGTGGCTGTCTGTCCATACCTTAGAGCTCGACATGACATGACACGCACACAAAGGGAAAAAAGCATATGTTTTGTATGTTGTTTTTCAGCATGAAATACATTAGGTTGATGTATCATATGTAAGGTCTTACTCCATTTTCACACAGATTTACAGTAGGCTACCACAGTCAGGTTTCATACATAAAATACACACATACAGGTGTAGGATTTTAACCTGACCCCCCTGTTGCAGGAGAACTTTCCTGCAATGCAGGAATTGTTAAACTTGTAGTGTATTTGAGGTTTAAAATGGCTTCTAAAGTTTGTAATTTCCACTCTGAAATTTCAGACTTAATTTTTCCTTATGAAAAAAACTGTATCTACCCCTACAAAAATGTCCATTAATTATAATCAACATAATAATTCACATTTCCTGTTGCAGTAGGATTAAGCATCCTTGCTGTAGCCAACTGGCTCAAATTAAGATCATACATCCGTACACACATTAATGCAAGTGCATTACTCATATTACAATACCTGTTTACACAGTGTGTAAGTCTCATTCAATAATGAATTCACATCTTCATGTTCATCTTCATCTTTCCAGTCCTGTGTCGTCAGGAATGGATTTTTTTTAAAGCCAATTTAATTAGAGCTGTGAATATGCCTCTGACAATGGGAGGAGGAGAGTAGTGGAGGAGGAGGAGGAGGAGAGGAGGAGTGGAGGAGGAGGAGAGGAGAGCACAGTTACAGCGTAGTAGTGACACGCTGGGTCTTTCTGAGCGGGGAAGTGTTCATTTATCATTGTCTCCTGGGACAAAGAGAGGAGAACCTGTAACGCGTGCTAAGAGCTGTACTGTTCTGGCCTCCACATAGCTGGATGGAATATATTACAGTACAGTTCAACACTACAATAATGAGGTACCATGCTACTCCTGGGTTGCATCCCGAATTACACCATATTCCCTAGTGCACTTTTTTCGACCAGAGGACTATGGGGTTCTAGGAAATAGGGTGTCATTTGGGGCATAATCCTGAAGTTTCATTTGCCGGCTGGTTCCTCCTCTCTCCTCCTTCATCATTGTGGTATTCTCTTTAACCACAGTATGAGCCGTTTATATTCCATATGCATGGTGCCAACAGTTGCTCTTTTTTTTTTATATCATGGAGGGATCGAGGGGTGAGGAGCCAGG